>PVIA01005269.1:0-119126 GCA_004024845.1 Tonatia bakeri
GCTTAAGCCAACACTTGATTGCAGTCCCTGAACAGAGTGAACCCACAGACTTTTGAGGGATATGAGTAAATTGTTATTTTAAGACACTAAGTTTGGGAGTAGTTCATCATGGGGCACCAATAACTAGAATATATATTCACTGAAATAATTGATTTGTCATTTTTGTTGGAGCATTTGCCACCTGTTACTTCATGAGAAAGTTAAGTACAGAGGGCTGAATTTTACTTGAATCGCAATTTTGTGAGTAAAATTTTTTTGCATATGTGTAACCAAGAACTTTCCCACCTTTTTGACTTCTAAATAGTTGTATTTCTCATTTGATGAGCATTTTATTACAGGCAGAAACACTCACAAAAATGATTTCAAAAGCTGCTTCCTCTTACTCCTGAAAAGATCAAAATGTGGAGGCAGGCACGTAATAGATGCAGGCTTCTGCCAAAATTGATTTTCCTCTCAAAATTTATCCACACCTTCGATTTTTACTAAGAAACAAACAAATCTTTCTTGGAACACTTAGTTTCTCCTACTTTCCATGCCTGCTGTAACTGGCTCACTTATCAGGAGCATTGACGTCATTTGATTACTGATTAAAAGAATTCAGCACCTGTATTTGAGTGGTAATGATACTGGGTACCACAGGAAGTGCTGAGAATGGAACAGCAAACAAGGTTGAGTTGGTCCCTAACCACACGGAGCTGATAGATTAGTGGAAATGCCATCACCAGAGGTTTCCAAATTTTCTGTTTGCAGACCTCTTATTTTCCAAATAAGTGTTCTCACGGTGCTCCTAGACAGAGAGAAAGAAGTAACATTCCAGTTTGTAAGTACTGAGATCCAAACAGTGTAAAAAGTATTTTTGTTCTAACAACTTGGTACATGTAAATAACACACATATATTTAATATAACATAAGAAGTAATATGTTCCTTCATTCTTGAATCACCACGATCTTACCCCATCATCTCAGCAGTGAGATGCGCACGGCCGTTGGACACTGCACTGGCCCCTTGGAATTGGACTCAGATCCCATGTCACCACCCTCAGGTCCTGTTTCTCACTGATTGATACAGGGTACTTTTTTTTGGTTAAAGTAACCACTGAGAAATCAACTTTGCAAGGATATGATGACACCATATCTACCAGCACCATCTAATGCAGGAACTGTGAGCTATCTTGGGCTTGTAGTTCACATACTTCCGACAGGTGTCGAGGATCACTGTGTTTCTTTCAAACCTTGAAAATTAAAAATGTTTAAATATCCACTCTGACTGGTATGGCTCAGTGGGTCGGGCATCTTCCTGCAAATTTAAAAGTCCCTGGTTCAATTCCCGGTCAGGGCACATGCCTGGGTTGCAGGTTTGGTCCTCAGTTGGGGTGCATGGGAGAGGCAGCTGACCAGTATTTCTGTTTCTCCCTCATATCCGTGTTTCTCTTTCACCTTCCCTTCCCTTCTCTCAAAATAAATCAAATCTTTTAAAAAATGTTTCAATATCCAGTGGATCCCTTGAGTTTACTGAAATGCCCCAGTTCACTTGAATGTGCACTTTGGGACTCAAAGCAAAAACCAAAAAATACAGAAAAATTGAGTTTGGCTGTAATGTAGGAGCTAGGTGACTGCATGAACTTGCCCCCTAGCCCCAGCCAAGTTCAGCTCAGGTCAGCTGCTGGGTTCAAGCCGGGTATAAAGTTGCTTCATCAAAATAACAACAGAGCCAAGTTCGCCAACCCGTGATGGGTTCAGAAGTGGGCAAAATCATATCTATTGAATGATCGATTATATCTAAGTAGCATCTGAAATTAAATCATTAATTAGTCATGACATAAACTATAAATACAGACAAGGGGTTATATAAAACTTATAGAGTACACATTTCTCCTCTGGATACAGTATATTTTGTCTTTTAATATGCAAGAGAAAAAACTTTTTCTTAGAATTCAGAGGCTCACTATGATTGACCAGATATATCATACATAGAAAAAAACTTAGATCTTTTATGACCCATTTATTATATAGTACACAGATTACAAAATATCCTATACCCGGTTGGGACAAATGAGTCTTGTTATCTAAAACACAGCTCAGGCCTTATCTACCAAATAAGGTGTGAGGACGTGGTTGCTAAACTGAAAAGACTGGCTGTGCACAGATCTCGTGACAAGGCCCTTTAGGTCGTGTATCATTTCATAAAAAGAAAAGGATCTTGAAAAAGCAGAAATTACTCTTTTGTGAAATATCAAATTAAATTAGCTTATATTTCAAGAGCACTTACTATGTGTTTGGCTTTTAACATGTATTTCACAGTCAACAATAAAATGTTCAGTGTTGTTAAAATTGACTGGAGCAGAAATTGCCTATTTTCAGCCCATTGGCCATGCTCACCTAGGAGTGTTGTTTTCTGGCTACACTACTTATACATTTTTTAATGTGAAGTTCACATTTAAAATTGAGTTATTTTACAAAGAAACCTAGAATATGTGTTTCTTATGAACCCTGAAAGAATTGATAAACTTGGCCTTCAATGAATCAGCTGATGTCATGTGGAGTGTATCTTTAGATGGGAAATTCATGTTTAGTTTATTACATTCCCCATCACATTCTATATTGTACATCAGTGACTTAAATTATTCCTGATTTATGACCGGCCAGGTGGGCACGTGAGTGTGAGAGTCAATCTTGCTAGGAGATAGCTGATTTGTTCAGGTAATATCTAAGTCATCAGGATGATTGCAGAATGGTGATTAAATATTTTATTTTATTTATTTATTTATTTTACTGTGGTCAAGTACAGTTGTCTCCATTTTCACCACACCACACTTCCTGCCCCACCCATCCCCACCTTCTACCCTTGAACCTACCCTCTTTGGCTTTGTCCATGTGTCCTTCATAGATGTTCCTTGATGGCCCTTCCCCTATTTTCCCCCATTATCCCTCTCCCCACTCCCCTCTGGTCACTGTCAGTTTGTTCTTTATTTCAATGTCTCTGGTTATATTTTGCTTACTTGGTTGTTTTGTTGATCAGGTTCCACTTACAGGTGAGATCGTATGGTATTTGTCTTTCACCACCTGGCTTATTTCACTTAGCATAATGCTATCCAGTTCCATCCATGCTGTTGTGAAGGGTAGGAGCTCCTTCTGTCTTTCTGCTGCATAGAATTCCATTGTGTAAAATGTACCACAGTTTTTTGATACACTCATTTACTGATGGGCACATAGGTTGTTTCCAGCACTTAGCTGTTACAAATTGTGCTGCATAGGTTCTTGTGGGTTGATGTTTCAGGATCCTTAGGGTATAAACCCAGCAGTGGAATTGCTGGGTTAAAAGGTACTTCCATTTTTGGTTTTCTGAGGAAATTCCATAGTGTTTTCCACAGTGGCTGCACCAGTCTGCATTCCCACCAACAGTGCACTAAGGTTCCCTTTTCTCCACATCCTCTCCAACACTTGTTTGTTGATTTATTTATGATGGTCATTCTGACCAGTGTGAAGTAGTGTCTCATTGTGGTTTTATTTATTTATTTGTTTTTTTTAATTATTTTTGAAAGTGGTACTTTATTTTTTTTAGATTTTTATTTTTATTTTTATTTTTAGAGAGGGAAGGGAGGGAGAGAGAGAGAGAGAGAAACATCAATGTGCGGTTGCTGGGGGCCGTGGCCTGCAACCCAGGCATGTGCCCTGACTGGGAATCGAACCTGCGATGCTTTGGTTCGCAGCCCGTGCTCAATCCACTGAGCTACGCCAGCCAGGGTCATTGTGGTTTTAATTTGCATTTCTCTGATGACTAGTGATGCTGAGTATCTTTTAATATAGAGCGAATACAGCATACTCTTAGTTTAACAGAACACACCCATAGGCCAATTCTTTTTTCACCTTTTAGGAAAAATGCAAAAGGGAAAACAACATTTCATGCACCTCTTCAATCACAAGCAAGTTTTATAAATTCAGCTCGCCATGTAAACTTCTGGAGAAATATAGTAGACCTTGAAAAGGGATGAATAGACTGGACTTTATGATAGGTGTTATGATTCAGATCTGTAAGTGGAATCAAAATCTGAGGAGAGATTTATGATCGCTACAAATGCATCCATTCCCACATAATGATTTCACTATTCTCACGTACTTGTTCTATCACATAAAATAACATATAGCACAATGATCAGAATGGGATTGATTGTAAACCAAACTTGATTCTCTCTCACACAAGATACAAGATTAGACTATCAAGGCTTGTGGTTTTTCTTAGAGAAGTTAGTATGTTTTGAGGGGGCATGCAGAACACTAATTGGTCCTATGCATTTTGGATTAATGTGTGAGTGATTTGAGGGTATTTCTGGTGGAGATATACATCTCCTACAAAAAACATATGAGGTCTGCCCAGAAGGTATCCAGGCACTTAATATGAAACATAGAGACAACATTTAGTGAAGAAGATGCAAGATATAAGACATATTGTGCACAGGACAGTGATGCCTCAGTCCCTTCAAAGTAGGTATGTTGGGATCACGTAGTTCTTGCAGTCACCATCAGCTGCCCCGTCCTATTTTCCTGATCCTCATCCATGGTCTTAAATCTTTTCCCTTTCAAAGGTGACTTTAGTTTTGGGAAAAGTTGGAAGTCACAGGGTGCCAAATCAGGGCTGTAGCAGGGTTTAGTCACCTGGGTGATTTGATGTTTCCCCAAGAACCTCTGCACAAGACGTGATGCATGAGCAAGTGCATTGCTGTGACGAAGCTGCCAATCACCAGTTGCCCATAGCTTTGGCTTTCTGAATCATCTCAACAGTTTCTATGGAGGAATGTTCAAACTTAACAGAAAATTTGATGCAGATTTGTTGCTCTATTTACTCAGTCATTTTGAATGCAACAGCCACACAGTACACATGCTCACTCAAAGGCATCTACCACCAACACAGTGAAGTCGTCATTGTTTATGCATTTGCATTCATCCCAGTCCCCTCTCCTTGGTTGTCAGGTTACATCAATGTCATGCAAATCATACTCATTATATTAACAATGGCTGGACTTTTTCTGCACAGATCTTCGTGTATATGTGTATGTATACATATGCGTGTGTGTGCATATATGGTTCTGTGTATATATAGCACATATATATTTATATATAACATACATATACCTTATTGTCTTCTATGTACCTATGTAGGTAGTACACATATTTGCATTTCACAAATACTGTCAGTAGCCAATTTATTTACAGCAAAGGATAGAAATTTCAGGAAATTTATATTCACTGATATTCTCATTCAATTATTATTGTCAATTTGTGCTTTTGTGTAAAATATCTAAATACATAAGACCATGGACAGAAAAACATCCATAAAAATAATGGCAAATTCAACAACAAAGAAATGTTCACCTCATCCTATAAAGTATCTGTAAGTATGGGAAAGAATATCGTACTTTTAATATTGATAAGTCCATTAAGATATTTTATAAAACAGAATTTGCCTTAAAATGCCAGGTAATTATAGAAAATTGGGAGGGAAGTGCCACACCCATTTATCTCTTCTTTTTGTCATTCCTCATCTTTGCTACATGGGACGTGATCACAGAAGCTCCTCGTGTAAAATTTGTAAATTTCCTGATTATAATTTGTTAATAATTTTCTTCTTTAATGATTATAATTTTGAGCCACTCAAACAGCTCTTTTGCAGAAAGTCCTTTTTTGGAAGAAAAAATATTCCTGAATTAGAAATAATTGAGCCCCATTATCGTGCGCGAGTGGGCCAGGGAGCACAAGCGAGTGAGCGGTTAGTCCTAATTACCTGGATCATTTAGTTCCGTCATTCCTGGCTCGCTGCCCTTTACTTTCAAAACCGAAAAGTTCTATTAGAAATTACAGTTCATCTTAAAGGAACGGTAGCATTAGCCATGCCATTTCAGCACCTTCCTGGATAAGTTATTTTCACCGTCACCTTCTCCTGCAATGGTGGTGCAGTGTTCTGTCCAGGGATGGAGACTGAGAAAGTGAATGACAGGAAGGTCAGGGGACTCTCCCCTTGCACTCGGAGGCCCCCCCCACCCCCCCGCACTGCCATCTGCAATCAGATTGTTAGCAGTCAGCTCCGTCTGTTGTGCCTGGAGTGTGGCTCAGACAGCTGTGAGGAAACACCTCGTGTGCGAGCTGCAGATGCCCCTTGACGACACCCCTGAACTCAGTTGTGCAGCCTTGGGGGGCACAGACAGCACCTTCACACCAGTCAGGGGATGGGTTAGCTCCCCATGGACGTTTCTTGACTTGGTAAGAGGGCACAGCCGAGGGCCAGGGCGGAGGGCCCAGTAGGGTCGGGGGCTACTCACCGCCCCAGGTACTACACAGGGCAGCTCTGTGACTCTGGTCAGTCAGAAACCAATTACCCAGAACACCAGTTAAGGCTTTTCTTTTATGCAGTGATGACATGCAACCACTAGATGACACCAAGAGATAGTTTCTATATGTGTGAGTAGTGTCCCACACTCCATCGTCTGTGCAAAGGTGACATCCTTGCTCTGATTTTCATGGAGATCACAGAGGTAGGCCAATTAAGAGATCTACATTTTTAGAATTGCTTGTTTCATTATTATCAATTACCACCTAATCAAAAAGACAAAGCAAAACCAACCAAACACACCACAAAGCCCCCTGGACATGCGGTCGTTCGGACTCCCAACCTTAGACGCTTCGGCTGCCATCTCCTGTTGTGTGTGCCGCACATGACGTAGTCCAGAGGGGTCACAACTGGGACTGTGGGCAGGAAGATTCTGCCGTTGCTTCCATCAGAAAACCCCTCAGGGCCTTGAAATTGAACCGTTATCCTTCATTCTAGTCTGCATTTCATAACTCTAATCGGAGCAGGACGCACCTTTTCATGGTTGCACACAGCTGGCCTGCTCACGTGTCCATGTCAACGGGAGAAAAAGAAATGGTAAATACTGACAAGCTTGAACTCTCGGATGATTGTCTGTACATATTCCTTTAGGAGACAACTGTTATTTCATCTGGAGGACAGTATGCTGATGGTCCCCGCCAAATCGGTGTAATTTGCATCCTGGGAAGAGTCTTCAACTTCAGAACAGTGGTTTGTGTGAAATAGAATAGTCTTTTAGTAGCAGGACATCCATGTAAAAACAGTTACATACAAATTTCAAAATCTACTGTCTGAACCATAAACAAATCTCTTGAACTCTAACATAAAGAAATAGTTATTATTAAATACATAATTCTAGTGTGTCATTTAAAACTAAGTTCTTAGTGAAGTTTCTATGTGTAGCTTTGAAAGTATGTTGATGATTTTGTTATTTGAGCTAGCATTGCCACATGGCAAATTAAGTGTCGTATTTTCATAAAAAATATTTTTTATCAGAAAATATTGAGTATGTAATGGAGAAAATAAATGTTCTTAATCTTAAAAGCAAAACTTGAGACATGGTAATTTTGCAGTAGGAAATGTGTAGAAATTAATAGAAGAAAAGGTCATATTTATGTGTTGAATAATACTTTAGTAAAACAAATGCACATCCATCAGTTTACAAATCTACAAGATAATGAAAAACAAATACAACCTTGCTCTGAAATTTTTTTTTTGAAACAAGACACTCTATTTTGATTATTCAGTACATTTTTTCTTTTACCTTTATGAATTTTAGAGCATTATGTAACTAATTTCTCCCAGTTTTATGGGGTTTTCTGAAATTACTACAAGTTTTCTTATTTAAGTACCTCTCATATTTTGAAATCAACATACAGAGACATTTCACATTGAGTATCTTCATAAAAAATGTTGACTAATTTGCATAAAAAAACCTTGGTATCTATTTATATACGTTTTTGTATTTTTTCTTATTTTCTAAATGGAAAACTTAAAATGGACCCACTTAAGAACTCATTTTGTTTCCAATATTAAGAATGTTCACTTTATTATAAATTTTAGTTTCATAATTTTAATAATTTCTGAAACTCCATAAGATTCTAGGAAATGAGTCACTCAAAAATATTCTACTTTGAGAAGAAATTTTTGATTCTAAGAAATTAGTAATTTCATTTTATTTAACTACGTAGGTGAGAAAAAAGTCTTACAGTTTTATGCCAACTACTTATTCTTTATTTGATTCCACTGACTTACATCTTCTCTGTTGAACTGCCTACATAACTTTCCATTTCTGAGAAGAATATGTATTTCAAGTCCATAAAGTAGAACACACACACACACCCTCACACAGACACCTCGCTGTAACGCGCACTGAATGTGTTATAAAAAGCGTGGGGTCCCAGGCAATTTTGTAATGCGCTGGTGTGTTAACTCTTCCTTTGTGTTCAAAGTCACGGAGCAGGAGATTTGACCTTCTAAATCCAACTAGGAGCAGTGATGTGCAGGCCCGGCAGTGGGCAGTAAAAGTAGCCTAGGGTTTTGCAATGCACAGTCAAAATAAGGACTTTAAAGATAAAATATTAAGCTGAACTGGAAGTTTTTGCTTTCCATCATTTATTTTCCTATGCTCTAACCTTTTAGTCACTTAAGCAGAGCTATTTTATCATTTGACTATATTTATGGAAAACTTTGAATCTGAGTTTTAGAGGGAGAACTCACAAAGCAGCTTAAAAATAATTTGCTAATTTATTTTTCTTTCTTTTGATTTTTTTGGAGAGAGATATTTTCTTTATTTTTCCCTCCCCTTACAGGTGCAGAATTAAAGAACACATTTGCTCACTATATTATTGATGCACTTAAGTGAAGTGTTCCAAAGCATGTAATTACTGTGTAGGCTTACGGCCCTGGAGCAGCCGGGACGGCGGGGCTGCGTCTCCGTGATTGGAAGGACACACGGTGATGATTATAGAGGCAGCACTCTACATCCATTCGAGCCCCTTTGTGTTTAGCTGGTTGTCATGGCAAATAATTGGATAGAATTTAAGCCACTTTCTTCCAAGTAGGAAATTCATAATTTTACCCTTCACCCAATTTTGTAGATACTTTTAAAGAATCTTAAAGTTTCTACAGGAATGACGTAGAGCAGTGTGGGAAAAAATTTTCACAGACAACAGACACCTCGGAAATAAAACTTCTGTTTTGGGGGGAAAATACATCAATTTCCATCAGTGTCAATGCGCCTCATTCCCCCACCACCAAGCCACGGGGCTGGAGCTGCTTTGGAAAATGAGCCTGATGTGGTCCTACTTTGACAGCTTCTGAGAGAAAGGGAAAAACAGGGTAAAAAAAATTGAAATCTTATTAAATTTTAGCAAAAAAGATACTCTGCCTAGAGTCATATTTGGGAAAGGCTGAGGAACTTCTCAAAACCTGGCTGATGGAAGAAATTATAAATATAAATGATGCAAGTTAATAGCATTTGAGGGTTGCCAGGAGACAGAGAGTCAGGGTTAACTGACCCAAAGGATAAGGCAGATAACAATGATATATTTCATTCATTACTTTTTATTTTAATTGCATACTATTGAAATGTGTATTTATTATACATTATGTCCTCGTTTGAGTTGTAAATTAATTATAAAACCTCAGAAAATGATTTAGAATTGAAAGATGTTGATTGCCCCTCAGTTCGGTCACTCCCTGAGAGGTATCGTTCATTCAGTCCTTGTGTCATGAACACCTGTGTAACACCAGCCTTCCATCAGCCACTGAGGTTATGTGACAAACAGGTTTAAATAGAGAAACAAATAAGCAACACTCCTGCCCTAAGGAAGCGCAGATCCCAGAAGAATGTTGATGTATGGAAGATGATGTCTAAGAGAACTGTAGCCACTTCATACGGGTGATTGACTACTTGTCCTGTTTAATTTTAAGTGTTGCGTAAGCCCTGTTATGTTATCATTCTGTAAATGCTGCATCACACGGGGAGCGGGGGACATGCATCTAGAAATACTGTGCAGCTCTGGAGGATATGAGGTGCCGTTCCTCTGAGTTCAGAATTCCTGTCTGTGCTCAGAACCATCTACTTCTTAGTCAGGGTTAGGGAAGTTTTCCTCAGAAATTGGGAACATTATCAACAAAGTGGAAGAAAAGTGTCAAAGTGGAAAAGAGGAGAGAGAGAAATGGAGGATGAAAGGAGATGATTTTGCAACAGTTAGAATACCTACCTGATATCTGTGAATTTGAACGAAAGTTTTGACTTATTCCTGGTCTCACAGCCTGTAATACTGAAGGAAAATTGTTCACTCAGCTTTAGAGTACTTTTGTGAGGTTGTAATTGTATGTAATCTCATTCACGTTATCATGTGCAGAGAAAAAAAAAAGAATGTCACCACTTGAGGTTCAAGGCAGAACTGAAATTAGGTCCCGGAAGCCCCATGCTAGCCTGAAGGTAACACACCGGATTGTGGGTACAGACGACGTTTGGGAAGTCAGACGTGCCCTGCAAACCCGAACGAGAGCAGAATCCACTCAGTGTGCAGACGCTGTGTCGCACGGCCTAGTGGACGCGACCTAGGAAGTCCTTCCTTTCACCAGTTTGTAGGTTATTTTCAGTATTGGAAAGTAAAGTGTCCTTCATTTCCTCATCAGTAGTTTGGGATTCTATCTGCCCTGACTGAGGAATTGTGGAGAAACACATCACATACGGAGCTGTCTGGAATCCACTGAAATAAAAGCAGAATATAATCAATTAGTTATACAGTGTTAAAATTAAACCTTATAAGAAAGAACAAAACTAAAAATAAGAGCTCACAAAGAAGAGAAAAAAAAGTGCCTGAGAAAGACAAATGAAATGTATTTCTAACAAGAAGAAATAGAAAACCTTTCAAAGTATTTTCTTTGCAAAAGTCTATGAACCATCACCAGATGCAAAAATATCACTATCACTGCCCACAGTAAGTATCATGTTGTTCTGCGCTAGGGACATTTTCTAATGGAAAAAGTTATTCCCAGCACAACTGAAGACAAATGTAGAAATCTAAACAGACCTTCATTTAATATAATTACTGATAAGTTTGGCTTTACGTGTGTTATTCTGATGTTTTCTATATGTCTTACGTTGTTTTTTCTCCTCTTTTTCTCACCATTGCCCTTTTGTGTGATAAATAGATACCTCCTAAAGTACCACTTAATTTCCCTATCATTTCTTTTCTTTTAATATTCGAAGTTATTTTTAGTGGTTTTCCTGGTGATTTAAAGTTATCAAGTGATAACAATCTAGTTCTAACTATTACCCAATTAACTTCAACAGGATACAGAACCAGTGACCATCTGTGGTCTCATTCCCGCCCCTTCCTGTCTTTTCCTGCCAGTTGCAAGCTTATACACTGTGTGCCCATAAACATAGATTTTTAATTACTACTTATACGGTTGTCTTTTCAATCAGAAGGGGGAAAAACAGTTACAGAAACAAAATATATTTATACTGCATTTTTTATTTACCTATGTCATTACCTTGGCCAGTGATTGGCCATTTTTTCATGTCGGTCCAAGTTATAATGTTCTTTCATTTTAGCCCGAACAACTCCCTGTAGTATTTCTAGTAGGGTAGGTTTGCTAGCACCAAATTCTCTCTATATTTTTTAAAAATATTCCAATGTCATATTTTTCCTTCATTTCTGGAGTATAGTCTTGCTGGTATAAAATTCTTGGTTGGCAGTTTTTAGCATACAATGCTTTGAGTCTATCATCCCCTTGTGTTCAGACCTCAGTAGTTTCCAATGAGAAATTAGCTGTTAATCTATTGGGAATTCCTTATAAGTTATGAGTTCCTTCTCAGTGAAACTTTCAAGATGGAGTACCTGGCTTTTAACTATTCGACTATGCTGCATCCAGGTATGGGTCTTTTTGAGTGTATTATACTTGGAATTCACAGAGAGTCTAATGGGTACATTAATGGTTTTGTATCAAATCAGGAAAATTTAAGTAATAATTTCTTCAAATATTTTTCAAGTCCCCTCTGGTATGCTTTGGGCCTCACATTGCATGTTTGCTGGTGTCTCCCACATCTCTTGAGAAAACGCTCATTTTATTCTCTTTGGGAAGCACAGCACGCAGGACTCCCATGTCAAAGGGCCCCAGAAGCGCACCACTGTTTCCCTGCCCTCGGACCAGGTTGCTCACTCGCGTGTCCATGGCTGTTGGCCTCTAGCTGGGAGTGGGGCCAAGGCACTCGAAGCCTCCAATCAGTTCGTGTCTTTAAAACCTTGCGGGGCTATTGTCCCCGGTGATTGTCGCCCATGCCTCTCATTGTCCTCTTTGCCTTACAGCCTCTCAGTTCCTGCGAACTGAGGTGGGTAAAGTAGCTTCATCTGACTTGCTTGAGGCCCTCGACGTGGGCAGGACAGCAGGGCTCCCATCAGCCACCACGGCTTCCAAGGGTGCTGCAGGAAGACCTTTGTTCTGACTCCATCTGTGTGTGTTTTGCTCATCCCACATCTCAACAGCCACTGAAAGACTTCTCCCTTGCTTCATTCCCAACTCTCCTTTTCTTTCCTCTCTGTTTTGTCCATTCCCTTATGAATCACTATAATCTTTTCAGTAAATGTTTCAGCATGATTTTTCTTTTTGGAAGTGGCTATGATACTCAGGATGAAGATCCACCATCACGTTTTATTTGCTTTTGTTTTCACTTGCCCCTTTGGTGCAGGACCTGTGGCCAGACACTCTGACTCGGTCCAGTTAGGATCCTAGGCTGGTCCGGTCGGGCTTTGCCTTAACACTTTTCAACTTTCATTTTAACTTTATTGGTATGGAACCTGAGGTCCAAGGCTATATATAAGGTGGCCCAACCAGAATCCACATTCCGTCCACTATTCTCCCTTACGTCATTGCAGGTGTTGAAGATATCGACAGCCAAGGGATTGGAGAGTTTGTTCATTTCTTCTTACTTTGCATTTCTTTATGGATCCAGTGATCCCTCTCCCCAGGAGCTCTGAATTCCACTGGTAACTTCTATTTCCATTAACTAGTGAAAACACAGACACAGTGCCATACCTGGGTAACCGTGTGACCACTTGTAGGTCCTCACCCCCCATCCCATGTCACTTTATCTTTCTGGGCCACATTGCAGTGAATCAGGATCATTCTAGGGAACCAACAATCTGACCGCCCACTGCCCAGAGTTGGGTGGGCTGCACAGACTGAAGGTGTAGTTCTCCCTGCCACTGAGTTCCCGAGACTTCTGGCTCCAGCTGCTGGTCGGGGACTCACCAAAATCACCCTAAGCTTTAATAATTTGATAGAAGTCCCCAAGGAACTCACTAAAAGCTATTACACTCATAATAATGTTTTATTAGAAGGAAATGATACCAATTAAAATCAACCAAAAGAAAAGATGCATAGAGCAGAGTCTGGAAAGGTCCCACATGTGACATTCTGTCACCGCCCAGACACAAGGTCCTCCTGGCCTGATGTGTGACAATGCACAGGAAATACTCACAGCCCAAGAAGTGCACCAGAGATTCATGGCTCAGGATTTTATCCCAGCTTCATCGCAGACATGGGCCTGACTGAATGATGGCCCACGTGGTCCCACGCAGTCTCCAGGCACCCACGCCTTTCTCTCTCAATTGTGTAGTTGGGTTCCTGGCATGGCCAGCCTCTGCCCATGACAAAGACCCTCTGAGCAGGAATGTCATTACTGACCTCCCAGAAGTCCAGGGCAAAGGCCCAACCTCTCTTTGGACAAGGGTAAATTTTGTCCTACACACACTTGGCAGGTCAAATAATGACAGTTCTTTGGGAATGAAGTGCGAAGGCGCTCTGACCTCATCCGGCACCCGCGGGGCTGGCGTGATGCTGGTCCTCACTACGGCCACAGGCTGTGGGTTTCTAAGGCTCCTCTCCCACCCCTGTCCCTGAGCAAATGCGGGGATGAGAACAGGTCGAGTTAAAATGTTATGAAGCTCCCTGTTCTTACTGGAATTCAGCCACTTATTTTTCATATGTAATTCCTGGGTTGCTGAAAGCTTTTGGTTAATTTCAGAAATAATAAGAGTCAATTCTGACAATTTTCCAGTTTTTGCTGTTTTTATGGAGGAGAACATGTTCAGAGTTCTGTGTTCCACCACTCCCGGATGGCCCTCGCACAGGCTGCTTTTCTGAACGCAGTTTGGTTGGAACTCAGCCGTCTTACCTGTTTGCCCATCTTCTGGATTTGCTTTTCCACGGCAGTGATGGGGCTGAGAAACTGCAACAGAGACCTTCTGGCCCTAAAACTCCCAACACTTATACTATGTGGACCTTTGTGGAAACTTTTGCCAAGCTCTGTTCTGATATGTAAACATCACTCTCCCCCTCTCACTACGTATGTACTCCATGGTCCTGTACTCAAAATATATCACTTACTTTTCAGATGTGGGGGAACATTTAGGGGTATATCAAAAAAGTTTGTTGAAAGAAGACCATCTGGACTACATGATTCTCTTCCTTGCTGCTGCTCCTCCTTGTTTCCGAGTACACAATGGTCCACGACATCCACAGGAAGGGGAAAAATAGTGAAAATAGAAGCTCTGTAACATCTCACACGACAGAGCCTCATGAAACATTTTGGAATTGGCTTTTTGGCTTCCCTGTTGATTTTTTCACACACCATTTTCTCAGTGTTGTATCAAAAAGATGAGATAGGATTTTTCCCCCACCTGTATAAAGTTAATAGAGTTAAAATAAACATCTTAAATATGATTCTCTTACTAATAGCAGGCTATATTTTATGTACATCAATAAGATCAATCATATTTACTTGTAAGAATTTAATATTTTGCTTAAGTAGAATTTTGAGAAAAGTGATTCAATTATTTAATCAAGATTCCTTTATATGCTCATTAGTACTCAAGTATTTGAATAAAGACTGTTCAGCTTGAGGAATCTTTCCAGATACATTTTCAATGTGCCTGTTTCATAGCCATGGTGAACACAGATCTGGTGGATCTTTCCATTCCCTGGACGTCTGTGAATCTAAACTCCCCAATGAAGAAATATATCACACTTTACCAAGGAGGACCAACCTGGACATTTTAAAAAGGTGACAATGACTCAGGAGTTATGGGTCTGAATTATTGGATAAGGTTTCATGTACAAAGCAGGCTGTGAGTCTGATTCTTAAATTAGTAAGATCTGCAACTTGCTTGCGTGATTGAATTTTATACTTTATTGGATGGAGAGCAGGCATCATCTTTGAAGTTCCACTAGATCAATTTAATTATCAACCCAAATAATTCTGAACAGAGATTTGGTGCACATGACAAACCATACAATATACATCTGATTATATGTCACTTGCATTAATTTGTTGCTTCATACAATGGGCAAAAATAGATCATTTAAAAATACAGCAGCAAGGAAATGAAATGATTTACTCCATTCTCAACTCTTCTACCAGAGCGACAGCATAGTCAGAAAGTTTAGAAAATGAGATTTTACTGGAGAAACAAATGAACCGAGGATATGAGAATCCCCTGGGGCATCAGGGATCTGAACAGTGTCTGGTCCTTATCAAAAGGCCGCTAATATTAATGATTACTTATACATTGACATAAATGTTTACATGTGTTTATAACCCTATCTTTTTGTGTCCACACCTCCTGGCACGCTGGGTATTGGGCCCCCCTACTGCAGCTACGGGTAGGAACCACATATTTTGAGGGTGATCTCTCCAGAACACCCACATGTGCCTTTGGCTTGGAGTTCAGTGGAAGTGCTTGTAACAAAATAGTAATCAATCAGGTGCTGCTTTCCCCAATATTCTGAATTCATCCGGTCCTGAAAATCATCACCCTTTACCATAATTTGGGCACACTCACACTGTCAAATTCTGCAGTTTCAGAGCAAAACAAAATGAAATTTCACTCCTTGGTACACCCCTGTTCTGGGGTATCCCTGCCTTTGTCTGCCTTTAACAGCAGAGGTAATTATAAGTTCACTGTATTTTATCACTTGACTTTATCTGTCAAAATGTGGTTTTAAAAAGAATATGCCTGCTGTTTTTAAGTCCCTCCGCATCCCAGTCAAGACCTTTGTGCGGAAAATGTTGCTGTTGAGCCTTTATCCCTTACTACCCGGGACGGAGGAGAGGGTAGTGCCGGCTGGTAAGCTAAGGAAGGACTTCAATAACTCCCCCAGTAGGAGCCGGTAGGGAGCTCGTATTTTTGGCCATGAACCCAGGGCTTTCATTTGGAGTTTCAGGGTGCGTCCTGCAGTTGAGCACTGATTGAGTGGGGGCACTGGAGGCTCTGGGGATCAAGCTGTGACATTTTTCTGAGCCTGAAGGCTGCTCGCAGTGACTGCCACAGGAGCCCGGCTGACTGCTACTCCAGGGGACACTGGGAGAGGGGCGGGGCCTCTGAGTGCGGGTGGCCAAGGAAATTCTCTTAGCAGCAGTGGTTGGTCTATTTAGCCTGAAAAAGAGACCACCAGCAGCCCCCAAAGTACTAAAAAAATTACAATCAATTTTAAAAATATATATTATATTACATAAAAGACTGTAAGACTGAGTGCTAAGCATTGCTCCTCAGAATGGCCAGCTGCTAAATGAGGCAGTCATGGGCTGCCGAGTGGGATTTGTCTTGTAACCCAGAGAATTTCCACCTCTCCCACCACTCTACCTCCTCTCGGGGGGAGATAAAAAAATCTAAACAAAGCGAAAAATAGCAGCAGAAAGCAAAAAACACAGGCCGGTGTACAGAAAATGTACTGAGGACAACTGCTGTAGTCTTGGTGTTTATCCTCTGGTTGTAAATGGCTTAGGGTTTGTTTTTAAAGGGGTTGTTCAGGCTTGTATGTTGATGGTACATTTAGATGGTGATTGAAGACAAATTTACATCTTCAAGTTCATTAAGGATGTTGGTTGTTAGTATCGTTCTTTAATATTGGTGTTAACTTCATTTTGAAGAATGGTCTCAAAGTTTTAAAAGCTATCAACTGGCCCCTGCAGGTGGCTCAGTGGGTGGGAGCATCGTCCTGTGCACCGAAATGTTGTGGGTTTGACCCCTGCTCTGGGGGTGTGCAGGAGGCAACCAATCCATGTTCTCTTTCACATAGATGTTTCTCTCTCTCTCACTCTCTCTTTCATCAGAGGACATATCTTTGGTTGGGGATTAAAAAACTAAAAATTAATTTTTAAAAAAGCCATCGACTGTGCCACTCTTCTTAATTCTATCTGATGTAAGCTATTCTCAACTCCTAGACTTTTTCTAATTGCTATTTTCTATCCTTATGTAATGTATAAAAGGCACTTCAGCCATCATATTAAAGTAAGTGATTGGTTTACTGATCCAAGCAATCAGAAGTTCAAGGGTCAAGGAAATTTGTATGCAACATACATGGGTGGATTGGTATCGACATCTTAACTTCAAACACACAAAATGAAACTCATTCCACACTTTGTGGTTCTCATCAAACCCCAATTTAAACTGTCTTGTGTGAAATAATAACCTATCTAGGAAAATCATTAAGAAAAATTCTCTTATCTGGAAGGATTCAGAGATACGCTACCCTCCTCCCCAAAATTCTTCCAGTGATAAGGAATAGGGACTCTCACTGTACTTTTAAGCAACTGTACTTATTAGAACATATACATTTAAATTACTGAATTGTGCATTAGTCTCTTCCAGGAAGTAGGCTCCTTTGGAAGTCCGTGCCTGACGCCCAGAGGGAGGGATAGAAACGGAGAGCTGTGGTTGGAAACCGCAGCCCTGAGGTCTCCCGAGGCTGCCCTCTCTTCCCTTGGGGGTGGCTCTTTGTCGCGCTGCTCCACGTTTCCCATGTTCCCCAGTTCGCTGAGTAGTCGCAAATATTTGTCACCAGTTATTACGACTTAGTCCCTCAGTGTCCTACTTTTCGGGACTCTGGTCTAGGGCTTTATCTCCTGCTAATGACTGTCACGTCTGTTAACAGGAGGTACTAGGATTCTCAGCTCTCCTGGTATAATGACATCTCGAGAGGATTTTCAGCCCCTCCCTTCCCGCACAGGCCTCCTCAGCTACATGGAACCTGGCAGTTTCAAAAAATTCCTCCTGATTCTAATTCTGATTCTGATTCTGATTCTGATTCTGATTCTGGGAGCCAAGTTTCTTTCTTTCTTTACCATTTTATTCCATTTGGAACCATACAAATCTATCTAATCCATCTTCCTTTTGACAATCCTTTGTGTATTTCAAGGTAGCTCTTTGCTTCTGCCTGTCTTCACCAGCAGAACCAACACTAATTCTCAGCATTTCCTTGAGTTTCTCTGATGATGTGAATCTCAGAGGAGAACTTAGTTTTTATTTATACTCAGGCAAATGAAATGGCTCTTTTCTTTGAATGGACACTACTGTTCTACTAGTGTTCTAAAATTTTACTTACTATTTCACAAGTCAAATTCCACCAACACAGTGAAAATGAATAAAATCATTGTTATTTTCATGACTCTTTCATTAAGATGACACCTCATTTTATAATTTCACAGAGACCCGGAGTTTCCTTTAAAAAACATCTCTACAAATTTAATCTTATTCATTGTGACCTCACATTTAAATATCTAGAGGGCAAAATATTTTGAAATTGTAGTCACTTATTCAGCAAAATTGATTATGTCTCTGATAATACTCAAAATTTTAAAAATGTGATATATAGACCTTATACATTGTCAATCAGAATTAATAAATATTTTACAAGCATTTACTGTATGTACTTGTAATATGATGAAATGAATACGACTCATTTTCTGTGTCATGAGGGCTTCATAAGACTACACACTCCATGAAGAAGGGGCCGTGTCTGGCCGGTTCACCACTTTGACACTCCGTGTCAGCACTGTGCCCGGCACATGTCAAGTCTGTGATGGCCTAAGAATTAGTGAGTGGATGTTAGGAAGCAGGAATCAAAACCACCAAAATACATTGTGGCAAACGTCAGTCTTACTTTTGTCAAAAACTACTACCAGGGTACAATCACCAGTCTATAGTCTTCCTCTACATTTAGTTTACCTTAATTGAACTCTCCCAGCAAATATTTCAATCAGAAGACCCACCAGAAAATCAAGCACCCTGGTCAGCTCCAGATATACCGTGTCTAAAACATTGTCTAAAACAAACTCATGATATCCAAGTTTAGACTACCTCTTAAAAATGAAAATTTGATTTTTTTAAATATCACCCAAATATCCTGCTCTTATTGCCTAGCCAGGAAAGGTTTTGATAAACCAACACGGTGAACAGAGACTTTCTTTAATCATTACTACAACACTGAACCAGGAACGCATGCAGAGGGAGGCACACTGACCAGGAAGCCAAAGGGAGAAATTGAACTCAGGGGCCAGAAGTAGGTTTAAATACCTGATGTCCATATGGGGGCTGTTCATGCTTAAAGAGCTACATCAAGGCATGCTAGAAAAAAGTGTGACCTATTCTGTAAAGACAGTGTCATCTTCTAAATGATTATTCATTTAATTTATAAACTCTAGTAATTCAATAATTTTATTGGAGCTTAATCACAAGCCACTGTTGATGAGCCATCTAATCAATCTGACTGCCTTTGGGCTAAAAACAGATTTTATTCCTAAATCTATTCCACAGGAGTTTTTAAAGACAGTCTTTAGTATCTTTTGGGTTTATAATGTATACCTTTTTCTTAACTAGAGTAATAATTTATTTTGCCATGTTACAAAAATTCTAAATCTAAATAATTACATTATTTTAAAACAAACTATTATACCTATCTGAAATCCCATGTAGGTTGTTTTATATGCTTCCCTATTTTTAAAACAGACCTCTGAAGACGTCTGTTTACAAAGTCATCTTGTGTCAAACCACCTTATAATTTAAGAGATGTATTTAGTGTCTATGTTAAATGTTAAGATAGTCTTAGAAACAAATTTATTTCTTTATTAATGCAGTGGCATTCTAGTCTACATTGAAGAGGCTGATCCTTTTTTCAATGGAAATTTTGCATTGTATACAATAAAAATAACGAGTCTGAGAAAGTTCCTGCTGCTGAATCAGACTAGAGTTTGGGACAGATAATTCCCATTCATGCAAAGGTGTCAAGTTCACATTCTCCCCATAGTTCTAAGACAGCTCTCAATAATACTCCTGCAGCAGATTCCAGTTAAGCAGAAAGCTTTGGTCAAGGAAGCATTGCTTCCCTGTTTACTGTCTATGGGTTTGTTAGCCCTTCTTTGTGTCTCCTTGACCATGAGGTTTCACAGGTCACTCAGGTGAAAGTGACCTCTCCACAGATCAGTGTCAGAGCACCTAGACAGCTTTTGGGGCAGTGCGGTCTCTGCCCAACCACTTGATGCGTCAATGACGGCCATTTTACTGTGCTGACCTCTCGCCACACAGAGAATAGACTCATTCAGATGTCAAGTGCGGGCTGACAAAGGCCAGCTTAGTGGTGAGTGGCTGTGCTTTAAGCCCCTTTGCACGGCTTTATCCCTCCATCAGAACTCAGTGTTTGTTTTTGAGCGAGTGTTATAAAAACAGCTGTTGCAAAAAAATTTTAATCCAGTAAAACTTATTTTTGTTTCAGGATTGATCTAAGTAGCTAAAATTTTTTATTACAAGTAAAAAGTACAGTATTTTTAATTAGTAGAATTTCTCATTTTCATGATGACTGTGCAGTGAACAGGATGAACTGAACTGAGTACAGTGGATGCCGCACCATGGCAGCTCAGCGCCTTTCAGAGCTCAGTTTTAAAACACACTTCTTTTTTCTCTCCATTAAGCACATTAGACAATCTCCTAGAAAAAAGTAGGTGTATTATTTAAGTTTTGTGAATCAAAGGCTGAGGCAGAGGGAACTCTCAGACAATGGATTATGAAGAAAGACTCATAAATTTAAAAAAAAAATATGTGTTTAAAAGTGAGATAATTTTTGTGCTGAATAGTTTAGGTGTATTCCTGAGAAAAAGAAGAAAAAATTATAAACTAGAAAATTCTCAAAACATCTTACTGACATTCAAATCTTAAAGTTTTTTTCCTCTAGCTAATTTACTTATAATTGGAGTAATTAATGTGGCTTAGATTGAAAATAGTCATTTTTCTAAACTTAGCTTTCTTTTTTCCCAGTTATTGTTCTAATAATAATGGTGTCTGAATAATATATTTCCCTTTAACTTTCATGAATTATTTTCAGTAATAGTTTATTTCTATAGCTGGGCAAATTAGTTCTTTCTAATCTGATCCTGATGGCCATCATCCAAGTGAGTGTGTTTGTTATTTAGTGCCACAGGCTCACATGTTAATGCGCTTTTTCTGTGTATGCCTCGTATGACAATGGCATGTAGTGGGGAATTACTTTATTTCCAGCATTTGCTAGGTAGATTTGTGGTAAAAGCACTAGAAGTGCCCCATCTCTGTCTCGTAAAGAAATTCTGTGTAACTGGGAAGTATTTAATCTAATTGTTCATTTATTCCAATGTTACACAAGACTCAAGGCTTTCTCTTCCTTCTTCCACACGAAGTACTCTTTTGATGTTTTCTGAAAATTACTAAATTCTAGAATGTTAGAAACATAGGATAGCTCCATATATTAGATGGAAATCTTGTACTGTTTGTGTATCACCTGGCTGACATGAGAACTTTACGATAATATGTGAGAACCAGACATGATGATTTGTATCAGGGGAGTTTAATGTTGATTGAAATATAAAGTGCATGTATAGGCCAACAGATATACACTGAGACCATACAGACGAGTAATTATCCAGCCAGACCAGGCTCCAACTCCATTTCTCCCTCCATTGTAGCTCTGCTATGTCGGGTGAATCACTTAAACTCTCTATGCCCAAATGTCTTCACTCCCCCTGACCCACTGATGGGTGGTGATGACACTTCTCTCCAAGGGGCTGTGATGAGGATTAAACACGTTAATATAAGCAATATATTCAGACCCATGATTGTAATCACTTAGGAACTACTGTATCCATGTTTGCCATTGTTATTTTTAAATGTTATTATAAATGCACAGTCTTTGAAAATGTTGGTGATCTCTGAAAGTCATTCAAACTGAGGCATTATTTTGGACTTCTAAAAAGATGTTTTTTTGAGTGAAAACCAGAAGCTCATGTAGTCAATGAATGGTAGGAAGGGAGTAAAATCTAGGCATTTTCAAATGAAGAAGGGAAGGAGAAATGAGATTGGGGGAGTGGGGTGGAATGGAGCAAAATTTAAGACAGTCGAGCTGCTTTGTTATAACAAACCAGAGGCGAGCAGATTTTGCCTACGAAGGGCCAAACAGTAAATGTTTTAGACTTTGCAGACCGTTATGTCTCCAACACTGCCACTGACAGCATGTAAGTGAATGAGCATGGTTGTGCGTTCATAAAACTGTATTTGCAGGAGTAGGAGACACCTGTGTTTGGTCCTGCAGGCCGGAGTGGGCTGGCCCTGCCACAGACGGACGTTGTAAGTGCTCACAGACACGGGCTGAGCCTCTTCCTCTAACCACTGTCCTTCGTGGAGGCGGCTCAAGTGCCCGCGGGGGTCCTCGGGCATTCCCGGTTGGGAGATTCAAACAGGTAATCAGAAGCGACAGAGAACCCTGAGAGTACAATCACACAGAGTCAAACACATCTGATGATCAGATTCTTGAAAAAAAATCAGACATACCCCACGATTATCTTCAATAACTCATGAGGGTTTAGTGAGGTTAGTAATGGTAATTTAAGATTAAATTCTCTTACAAGACTGTTTGATTCAATAATTGTGCATAAAATTTAGTAAGCTCTTAAATATCCTTTTATGATTATATATTTATTATACAACTGATTTGTTTGAATGTAATTTTCAAGTGCACTTTGCAAAGTGTGAACTTACTCTTATATTCCTTCCCTTTTCTGTTATTGCTTTGTTTCTTTACATATAACTATTAAGCTTCTCCGATACCTGACAACCATTAGATTACATTTTTGCAGATTCTTGTCATATTCAGTTAAATTATTAAATGTGATGTATATTCATTAAAATAATAATCCTACTTCCTGCAATTTGGTGTCCTCTCTCTGTCCCTTGCAGTCCCAGTTTAGCCACACAATCCTGTGCGACACACAGTCCATCAGCACCAAGGATTATAGGGAAGTCAGCGAAACTGCGCGAGCCGCATTAGGCATGATGAGTGAAGTGTGTTGAGAACCTGTAGCCTTCTTCTCCATGGACACAACTCAGGTGATTGCGGCCTGGCCTACTTTCCGTCTTCCTGAGTGCAGCGGCGCCGCCCACACACTAATGGGGAAGTGCGCACGTCGCACACATTAGACAGAAAAGGCCCGGGGAAGATATTTTATTCTTTGGGGAAGAGACAGATATGGGGAGGCCAATTTGATTCCTTAAACTACATGTTATTGGTGGCTATTACTACTATTAAGCATGTATTAAATGCCAGGCACACGGGTACTCAGAGCATCTCCCATCAGTGCTGATGGAGGAGGCATTTTGTTATGAAAAATAACCCCTGCTTAATGCATGTGGTGTGTAACCTTCTTCCAGACTGAAAACGGGTGGCTCAGGAAGACCTCTCCCTGCTAATGCGCGCCCCACGAGGCAACATCGGCCCAGGGGTGCCCCAGGAAAACACCCTCAGTGCCCGAGTCTTTCATGCCGTGTTCTTCCTCAGCATCTCTTAGTTCCTTTATTCAGTTTGTCTCTTGCATACATGGACACGCAAGCTCCATTTGTCTCTCCCACCCCCCATTCACCATCTTTCATGCACTATTTCTGAGTTGCTCCAAAGGAACTCTTAAACTGTATTCTCTTTTCATGTTCTTCTTTGAGGTCACACATTTGGCAATACAGAAAAAAAAAAATTACCCCATTAATGTGGGATTAGCCACCTGCAAGATGTATGTACATTGACCCAAATGCAAGTTAATGACCTTTCCATCTGAATGTACAGAACAGAGGGCCACTGAAAATAGTGCATATATTTATAATGTACACTTCACAAATTTATATTTTTGTGATATTGTTCTTCATATCATACAGAGCTACGGAAATTGCGGGCATAGCACAGAGAAGCTGTCCGTGCAGTTTTGGGGGTCAGGATGAGAAACACTTGGGTGGCACACCTGAGAAGCCAAGCCTTGCGCCCACGTGACAGCTTCCTGCGTGCGTGAGAGCCCAGCAGGGGTCGGACTGCGGGCTGTTGCTTTTCTTAAAACACACACTGGAAGAAATCATTTTGACGTCGTTTCCTCTAACCTAACAATGTTACATACATTCAAAATTTACTTCCCTTGCCCCTTTTGACCTTGAAGCTCCATTTTAAGATCTCCCTGTGTGTGACCTCTGTCCATCTCCCCGTCGGTGACCCGACTGTCACAGAGTTCGCCTGAGCTGACCTCCTCCCTCTGAGGAGTCAGCTGCTTCCTTCTTACAGTCTCTGGCCCTGAGCACTGACAACTGGAAATCTTGCTTCTCATGTGATTACAGATCGAGGTCCAGCTGGTGACTTCTTTACAACAACAGAGGTGACAGGGAGCCCATGGTGGCACTTACACTGGAACCGTGCCTGAGTCCCTTGGGCTTGGTTGCTGCCTGGCCCTTCACCCTTATTCTGGGCCCAGCCCCGGCCCCAAAGGGTGTGCCCACTGCCACCACGTGCAGGCTCCTGTCCCTGCAAACATTGTCTCACTCGCTCCCCCACTCTGTGCCATATATCCCACGGCAGAGCATTTTAAAAATACTTAATTTACACTGTGACTCAGAATTTGTTTCTGACATTTCTAAGCTGCATAGTTGCAGTTAAGATGCACGAAGTGGACTTTAGGCTTCAGCTCACCCTGCTCCGCGCTGGGGGCGGCGTTTTATCCAGCCCCAGTCCGCTAGCATCACTCTAAAGGATCCGTGGGGAAGTGAGTTGATGGCACCTGAAAGCAGGAGAATACAATTAAAATCTTCACAGTTTTCCACATTGTATTATAAAAGATGTTTGTCTTTTATATGATCTGAATAAATCCAGTGAGCTTCAACCAGCTTCAATTTATCAATGCAATGAATCAATTTTTTCTGTTAGAACAGTCTGTCTATGTTAGAAAATGCAGTTGATTCATTTTCATAAATGTTTACCGTTCTCTATGTTTTTTACTCCATGAGTCATCAAAATCGCAACATTTTATTTACTAGAAAAACAGTTTTTTCCTAGCTGAATTTTTTCATAGAAGTAAAAGAATCATGTAAACTAGTTAGAATTGGTTTTATTTTATGTTTATTTGGAAAGGGTGATAATTTCTAAACACTTTTACTCCCAAAGCTAGCAAGGGACACTAAAGACATTCACTGGAATCGAAAATGAGCCTTTTTTAGATACGAACATTTGAAGTTGAAATAAGTGAACAATGTTTTGCATTCATCAGGTAAATAAATTTGGGTCAGAAATATTATGGAGCTTAGTCCTCATGCATTTTTCTTTGGATGATTTCTAAGTATAAATTACCTTACACATTAAAAAATCTCAAAAAAATATAATAAAAAGTATGCATGTATATACATCAAAAGAGGTACCATATAATTTTCTTTTCACTTTCAAGAAACATACTGAGAAAAAATGAAAATAAGTTCAGTTATCACTCTCAATGCATCTGAAAAAAACAAACAGAAATTTCTACTTTCATAAGCAGTGAAAGCAAGAAAAAGACATTGGTTTTAATGTTAAACTAGTGAACTGTGCTTCAGGAAGAATAGTTTAATTTTTATTATTGTTAGAAGTTTTCAGTTTGTGTTTTTCTCCCTTTTACATTCCGGTACCACAAAACTTCATGTGTTACACGGTGGCTGAAGAAAAGCAACACAGCGCGTCTGAGGCAGGTGCTGCTTGCAGCGTATCCGTGAACATGTTAACGCCTCTTTGACACGGCATGACCTGGGCAAGCAGTTCACCCTACCAGTAGTAGGGAAATAATACGGGAAGTGTCAAAACCAAGTCCATTCAGATGCTGCAAAATTAAGAACAGGCTATGAGAAGGCTTGCCACCGGTAGCTAACCATGAGCATTGCTGGAGGAGTGTCCGTACTGTGGGGGATAGTGGCAGAATTATTTACTGCTAATAGACCTTGCTTAAGTTTTTCCCCTTGTTAGAGATAAAACTTAATAGATTATTAGACAATCGGTAGAGAACTTTATACTTTCCTGTGCAGTGTTTGATGATATCACAGATTGTTCTGGTTTTTGGACTCCAGTACTGAGCGTTGTCATACACATTGTTGCAATCGCAAAGTTATTGCGTTGGCCAAGAAGTTTGTTTTTTTCTGTAAGATGCCTCAAGTAGTGCTTAGTTGTTTTTAACTTCATTCATTTGAAATGATTTTGTTTGACTGTATTGTGACAGCTGTCATATCAGCATGCATTTAAAAATAATCAAAATTGGTGAATTTTTGTGCAGCCATTTTAATATTGAAGATGGTAGAAGATATGCAACATTTTTGGCATGTTATGCTTATTTATTTCAAGAAAGGTAAAAAATGCAACTAAAGATTCATGCAGCGTATGGAGAAGGTGCTGTGACGGATTGAATGTGTCAAAAGTGGTTTGCGAAGTTTCTTGCCACTATTGACATTTTGGCCACATAAATCCTTGCTGTGGGGCTGTCTCATGCCTGGGGACATGTCTAGCAGCAGCACTGGCCTCTGCCCACTAGAAGCCAATAGTGGGAGAGAGCCAACACACTCAAAATATCCAAATCAATAAAGTTATTGGTAAAAATGAAAAACATGTCTTTTATTTTATGGAAAAACCTAAACAGACTTTTTGGCCAACCCAGTAAGAACAACAAACCATGTTCCTGAAATACCACTTCTGCTTTATTTGATGATTTTTATGTGTTAGTTTATTTTGCTTTGTTCTGGCTTCTTTGTATGTTTTTACATTTTATCTTGAGGGAATTTACAAGCACTTGACATGTCAGTGAATTTCGAAATTTTAGATCTCATGAAATGAAGGTATGAAATATAAATAATAAAACAGACATTTTAATTATTAAGATTCTGACATCACAATATCTTGTCATTTGTCTCCAACATAAATATATATACTTATTTAGTGTATACCCATGCATATATCCATATATGCACACACATATTTAGCTATCTATGTCTGTAATACATGTAGCTCTGTCTTTTAGGTCTCAAAGAGGAAATCAGACTGACAGTTGCCATGAATAATTTGAGTAGAGTATTTTACAATATTTCATTTAAGTGATAATGAACACATATAGAGACTTCCATATACATTTTTCCTTTTTATAATTTGAAAAGTAATACATGGCATGTCAGAAAATTTAGAAAAATCAGAACAGTATGAGTAAAAATTCAAATCACCAATAATCCAAAACAAAGCAAAAATCACCAATTTTTACTTTTTCGTATCTTGCCTCAGAGCCCATTTTAAAACTATGTGAAGGGATTTTGCAGATTTGAGATACTATAATATACATGGCTTTCTCTCCTGATTTTTAACTTAAACTTTTTTATTGGCATATGTATTTAAATACATTTCAAAACCATTTTTGCTTTGTATATTATAGAACACAATTTCTATCACTTTTGTGTATCTGATTATTATTTTTCGGATACGTTCTTGAAAGTGGATTTACCAGATTTTAGGAACAAGAGCTGTTTTTTAGGCTTCCAAGGCATGCTGTTAAATTTCCCCTTAAAAAAGAGTCACATCTTCAGCAACAACAGCAAGACAGCGCATGCGTCCTTCCGGGCTTGGCCGGTTCCCATTAGAAAACGGTCCGCTTACGTTGAGCTTCACAGGCACTGGTTACTAGTGAGATGAAAACTGGACTGTACGCTGTCGCCATTTGCATTTTTTATTATGTGTTCTTTAACTATTCCATCCGGAGTTCAGAGATTTCCATCCAAATTATAGGAACCTGTTTTACATTGAGGTATTGACCTCAAGGAATGTCACATTCTTTTACTTTTTTGCTTAAGAAGAGTTCTCCCCCAATTCAAAAAAAAAAAAGAAACTTATTCAGTTGCTTTCTTTCAAATCTTGGGAAGTTTATGGACCAAATGTTGGTAGATTTAAGGGGCAATAGTTGTGTTACCTTTGCATCATGCATTAGATTTCTTCAGATGGGTATTTTTGGAAAAATATATCAAATTTTCTCTTTTTGAAATTTATAATAATCATGTCTGTTTATGAAATTTTCTTGAAGTTTTAAAATTTTCATTCAATTAATGTATGAATAGCTTTACTTTTTAACTCATCGTGTGAAATTACTATCATAAACAAAACGTATTAATATAAAATGTCCTATTTTGTTTACATGTGTACATTTATGAAATGTAATGATCGGTAAATTCTTCTTCTGAAGAAGAAAAACAGTGTTAAAGTATGTATTTTAAGCCACGTTTAACCTTCCCACCCCAAGTGGTCCTCTTCCTCTGTCGGGTGCATTTGACAGCGAAGATCGGAGTTTCACAGGCTCTGCCCTCTCGCGGTGCTCCCCTTCGAGTCTGCCCACGCGCAGCCATCACTTGTAAACCCACGGCAGCGAAGTTTAACGGGGTCATGTCAAATGCACGTCTATGTTTGATGAACTAATAACATGCATTTAATTCCATGTTTAAGAGAATGTGGAATCTCTGTTAAGAAATGAACCTTGATAAATGTAACTGCTGTCGCGTGAGTGGGTCTAGACCTGCATGTCCCCTCAACCCAGGCCACTCTGAAACAGCAGAGCGAGCAGGAGACTGCCAAGTCTCTGTCCCTCCGAGTCCTGGGCACCGGGCTCCTAACTGAGTCCCACTCATTCCCTCACGTGGAGCATCACCTGACCCTCATTCATGCTGCTCACTGTCTTCGCCAGACACTCAGATTGATTCGTGTTACTTAATTGGTTATAATTAAGGTTGAAGCTCTCACAGACAAGACGGTTCTCGGGATCCGACCGAATTTCATTAATTTTCATCATCGGAGTGCAGATCACAATCATTGAGTTCTTTCAGGCACGTCTGAGTCACTGTCTGATTATATGTGGGGACATTAGATGACAGCAGCACTGAATGTTTGAGGCTTTTGCAGGGTTTTACTAAGGATTATAAGAATTTTTAGTGTCTTATTTGGGAAACTTGGGATATGAATAAAATAATTTACCTTGGAAACCAAAAAATCCTAAGACTTAGAATATTCATGGGTTAGTATGTGACTGATAGGAAGAGGCTTGTAAAAACCAGAAAAAAATCTAAAATTGCTACCCTGAGAAAAGGTAGCAATTTTCACTTCATGGAAAAGCAAAAATTTCAACTTGCACTGCCCCTTCCTCCAAGTACAATCCTAGATTAAACTTTTTCCTGCCTCTCCGCTCTCCTTCTCCTTTGCTGTGACCCAGCCCACCCCTCTCCCTCCTCTCACCTCCCCTTGTTTTACCCCTTCTCCTCCCTCTGGCCCTTCCCCCATTCCTTTTCCGTTGCCAGCCTCCCCACACACGTAACCCTCCCAGTGCCTCCTAACACAGCTGCAGAGGAACACCAGCCTCGCTGGCTGGGACGGTACAAGCCGTCATCAAGATCAGACCGGCATTATCTGGTTACAGGCTTTTGTGACCCTCACAAATAAAGATAAAATCCACAGAAAAATCTAGTATTGCCCTCGGGGCATTTAGTTCAATGTGGAACTAGAGAATGTTTAAAATTTGGTTGGAAACACTAGAGTGAATTGATTACTAAAGTGATATCAATATATACGAATCAAAATTTGACTAAGGATGTATATTAAAACAGTATAAAAATAGAACATGATCTGTTAAAGGTAATTCCTGAGACCCTACCTATAAAGCTTGGTCAAAAGCCCAGTCTGGTATACCAGTGAATGAAATGAATACATCCCAGATATTAGAGACCATCTCAGAGACCAACGCTTGCAGAAAGTGTGGCTCCAATCAGGGAGAAGATATGACAGCTTTCCTATTCACCTCTGTTACCCACTGTCTTAAATGAGACGCAGATTTGGTAAGGAATACAAAGATAGGGTGGTATCTTTAGGACTTCCCTGTCTGATCTGTAAGACTCCCTGAGACATTTGAAGATGCCATGTCTCAAAAAAAATTATACACACACACACACACACATACATATATATATCTCAACTTAATAACTCTGCACATTTAGCACCAGGTCAATCTAAGAACAAGGACATCTCTGGGACTACTCTTAGAAAACAAAAAATAAAACAAATTTACAACAGCAACAAACTCCACATACCTATCAATAGAGGAAGAGCAAGGGATTTGAAAAACCAATTGCCCCATCTTATCTTAAAAGATAAAATCTAAAAAGATAAAGAACAATCTTTGTGTGACCTAATGATGCTTCCTGTTTTGATGCCACCAAAATTGCCCTTCAGAAAACAGGGGGAAATTCTCATAGGAAGGCAAGAACAGAAGTTTATTTCTAATGCATGCAAAGCTTACTGAGCCTTCTCTAGTACCTAAATACAGGAGTTGAAAAGTGTCAACAATAAAAATAAAGTTTAAAAAAAGAAAAGATAGCAGTTATTTTGGGGGACCTTAACGTTTTGGTGTTCTGGCACTGCCGTGAACCATGGCCACTTTGTCAAACTTGACTAATTGTCTTGCTTCTTTCAGAGGAATTGGCTATAGTTGAGGTTGAAGCAAATATTAAAAAGCTTATTCAACAAGTAAAAGGAAAAGTCTTAGGATATTATAATGCTAAAAATGTTGCTTTAAAACTTGTGTCCAACACATTCACAAATTAAATCCTATTGATATCATCAGGTCTTGATTCAAGGCCAGTTTTAGACACCTAATTCCGAGGGAAAAAAAGACACAATAAAAATTAGATTTCTTTGCTCCACTGGATGTCTCCTGTGGCACTCATGTGGTCTGCCCAAATGAAAGTCTGTCAAAGATGTTGTATTTCATAAACCACCAAGGATAGAAAACAATAACAACCTTCCTCAATGGGCTTTGTTGGTGAAGCTTCAATGAAACTGTCCAGAATGTCTATGTATTTTTCTTGTGTAAGCCCCCTGTTCTAAGAAACTTTAAAAGTGGAATAAAAATATCAGGTAAAATTTTATTTCTGTTTGATGTCTACAAATAACATGTATTCTAGGCCCCGCCCCATATTGTTATGAAGATGTTGCTACTATTGTCTGTTCGTTTGGGTTGGCTAGAAACGTGTTCGTATTCCTTCTTTCTTTTTTCCAGAGTCTGATGATAAAGCAATAGCTCTGAGAGAGCGAAAAGAATTCAGACTTTACATTTCCCACTCGGGGAAGACTCCCCTCTCTGCCTAATAATACGAGCACTCATTTCACTGGAAGAATAATTGAGGAGCTCTGTAACCCGAGGCTCCACTGCCCTTCCCATCTTCAGTCCTCAGATACGGTGGAATGAACGAATGGCACATCAAAACCGGAACTGCAAAACTTATCTGAGGAACCGTGTTCTCCTGGCCAGCCACCAGGTCTCCCGAGACAGGGGCTCAGAGAGGCCCAGATGCACCAGAGGTTTAGGGCCCTGACTCCTCCCCATGATGTTGCTTTTAAACAAAGGCCGATAGGACCAGACGCAGTAAAGCTTTGATGTGTTAGATCCAAGCTCATCATTAACAAACCTGAGAAGCTGCTCTCAAAGGTAAATCACAGGAGCAGGTGCACACCCTTCCGCCTGGATACCTGATCTACAGAAAATGACTCCAACCCAAAATCACTCCTGAACCTCACTGCATGGAGTCCTCAAAGGACAGTTGTTGGGAATTGATAAGCACAAACACTGTAGGGAAAAAATCCAAGGAACTGACAAACCCAGTATATGCAGAATCTTTCATTCATTATGTTTTATCTCAAAAAATTAAAGGGGAATTTCAAGTTATAACTAAGTGCATTCACCAAACATTTAAAAAAATGATTTGGGTAAAATGCATATAACACAATTTCCCATCTTTCCCATTTTAAAGTGTGCAGTGCTGCGGCGTTAAGGGCATTCACACCGTCATGCAATCACTCTCCCTTTCATCTTGCAAAACTGGCATGCAGTCCCCACTCGAAAACCACCCCCCTTTGCCCCTCTTCCCCATCCCCTGGCCACCACCATTCTACTTGTGTCTTTATGATTTTTGACTACTTCATGTAAGTAGAATCACACAGTATTTGCCTTTTTGTGATGGGCTTATTTTCTTTAAAATAGTGTTCTTAACTTTCATCTATGTTGTAGTCTGTATCAGAATTTCCTTTCTATTTAATGTTGAATAGTATTCCATTGAATATTCCATATATGTTCCATATATTCAATGAATGTATATGTATGTGTGTATAATTTATGTATATAGTCAATATCACCTTCGTTCATCTCTTCATCTATTCATCCACTAGGATGCAGATAGCAAGTATCATCCAGGAGTGTCCCAAGCCAAAGAAAGCCTTGTTTACCAACTGATAAGTATCCTGGTATCCTTGGTGATAATACAACACCTGATCTATAACAGCCCCTCATTTGTTGAAAATATTGATGAGTGCATGATTCAATTAAAGCTCTGTATTACTGAATATCCCCTTTCACAAATGATCATTTCTCCCCTGGCTGCTGGCAGCATCAAACTAAGAATTCCCCCAGACCCAGCCCTCTCTCATTCCCACACTGACACCCATTTGGACTCTGTAGCCCATCTTACCTCCAGAACATCCATCAGCTTTGTTCCCCTTCCCTGTCCCCCCATGACTTAGCTGACTCCTTATCACCTCTCAGATGGACTGACTGGATGTTGACCACCAACTTCTGCTTTGGGTCCCCGCTTTATGATTCATCACTCGCATTGTCCTCAGTGAGAGTTTCCCAAGACAGGAATCTGATCTCAGCATTCCTCTCTTAAATACCCTTCATATTTTCACGCCTAAGAGATGGAGACCAGCTTCATCATGGAACTGAAACACCAGTCTCCTCCACCTCCTACCATTCCCTTCACACACGCTGTGCGCCAGCCACGCCCACATCAAGTCCCATTGCCTGTGTGCCACGCTCTCTCTCTCTGCTCTTCCGTGCCTTTAAACTGTCATTTCTTCTTCCTGAATGCTCTGCTTTTAATTGCCCCTCCCTCCTTCCTCTCCATCCCCCATCCCTCGCCCCTTCTATCAGACTCACCTTGGTACAAATCACCTCCTTCCCCTTCTCACTCCCACAGTCCTAAAACAAATGCGTGAGAGACAAGGCTGGAGATGTGACAATGATTTAGTGGGCTATTAATACTTAACTCTGGGTTTCAGTGAAATTTAAGGCTGTAAAGAACCCTACTAGGTCATTCAAGCCATTCCTCTTCTTCATCAAAGACTGTACCTTCACGGCTAACTAAAATAAATATGTAAATAAATTATACAACTTAAAGGAGCATGTGCATTTTGTACACCACTCTCAGGATCCCTTAATGATGTGTTTGTTAAATTATTGTTTCAATTCCATAAATTTTTCATCCTGAGATGTAAACTGATTTCCTTCTTTTTAATTCATGGAGAAGTTTGAGATGGGCACCATATATTTTTAACTTGAGGATTTAAATAACCTCCAAGTTGAATAATTCCAGATCTTTTAACCTTTTCTTGTAGGTCTTACTTTACAACCAATTCATTATCTTTGTAGCTGTCCTCTGAACCCTCTCCAAGTTTTCACATTCCTTTCAAGATTGGGAGTCTTCCACATGCTGTGGAATTCCAGGAACAGCCCCTTCATTAGGAAGATTGCCTCGTACTTCCTGCGTGTCGTGTCTTCCTGTGTACATAGCATTTACTTTGGCGTTTCGGCCAGTATGCTTACGTTGTTGATTGATGGTCCTGGTTTCTTGTTCATCACCTGACTGTTTCCCATTGCTCCTAAATATAATCAATTACTTCTTCCTCCTTCATTTACTTCCATCCTCTTCAGCTGTTCTAATTCAACTTTGTCTTGATGAAGCTATAATTTATTATACCTGTTTTCCAAATTCCCTAAAGTTAATATTGAGTTAGAAATCTGACTTCCAAAGCTACTATTGTAAATTGATGATAGTGAATTATTCTTTAGCAGGGATAATGGACTAATATATAATAAAAACAAAAATAACAATATTTTTGTACCAGATATTTTATATAAATGATCTCACTTAATACTAATAGTAGTAGTTATGATAACACATGCAGTTATGGAGTGATCATATTAATTCCTGTATCTTTGCAATACCCTGTGAATTACTCATTTTCATCACCACGTTACATAAAGGGTAACTTAGGAACTGAGAGTTAAATAATTTTAGCACTGTCCTGGACAAAAGTTCTGGCAGTATCATAATGCTTAACTGAAACATGATTCAACCATAATTCATGACTTACCCCAGAATCTACAATCCTGCACAATTATTTAGTCATGCAGAAAACCAAAATCTACTTAGAATGGGGGTCTGGAGGATAAAAAGGTGCTTTGTATTCTCTAGAGTCTCAGAATTCCAGGGATGGGGGGAAATGGATTTGGATCTCTAGTTGTCCTGAAAAAAAAAAGAAAGAAAAAAGAAAACAACTTAAGAGAGATAAGCAGGGAGAGAACCAACAGACTGAGTACTTCTGTCTGCAGAACGAATTACTAGGCTGCTGGAGGAAGGCTCCCTTCCAGCCGCTATTAACAGAAGGAAGCAAAAGTGATGCCTTACTTTGATAAGATAAGCCAAAGCTTACAAGGATAAGCTGATAACCAGGACAGCTTTAAAATTCCCTGAAGCTCCCATGGTGTTTGCCAGGCTAGGGACCGCTTTAACGTTGCACTAAAATAAGCATTCTATACAATTTGCTAGTTAATTAGTTAGGTAATTCATTCTTTTCTTCAATGATGTTTCTGTTAAGGTTAACACACAGATTGTGGCAATCACTGTTTCATTTGATCTTTTAAAAGTTATGTTTTATATAAAAATTATTGGAGTAGAACAATCATATACTCTGTGCGATACTGATGGGATCCCCTCGCAGTTCATCTGAGGTTGGAAGCATGCCACCAAGCCAGACCTGATTTCCCTGTTGCACAGCAGAAAATACAAGCTTAACCTTTCAGGACAAAACAATAAACCTTTAAATTTAGTTCATGTCAGAGATACTTACTGAACAGCTATTCAATAAGACAGTCTGTTTAAATCTGGCCTGACTGGGGAGCAGCGATTAACAAAAATTCTTCGTTAATTCTGCCAATCTGAAGTCTGATGGCAGGACCCACAGAGGGAATGGGAGGTGGCTCTTCTGTTCGGCTGGTAAATACAAATGAACTTCAGAACGTTCATAGGCATCAGCACGACTCTGACCATAGTGCAGTTTTCCGATACATCCTTGTTTGCTATTAATAAATGCCACGTTCAGTGTTTTTAAATTATTTTAGTATCTCCAGGCCTTATCTTCAAACAGTAGCTCTAATGACACTGATTTTGTCAACAAAATCCCTTCGCACTTAACTTTGACTCTCTTTTCTCCATCTTTGGAATTCAAATGTTACCAGTTTCCTACCACCTCACTGACCAAGTACAGATACTCGTGTTGACTTTTAAACACAGTTTGTAAAACTGAAATTTTATTTTCAAACCATTCTGTGTACTTTGAACAGTTTGTAAAAGTTCGATTCAATTCTAAATCTTACATTTATGAAACTCTAAAAAATGTTGAGAATATTGTCTCCTATTATTAGTAGTATTTTTTTTAAATTTTCAGTTCTAGACGCCTGCCTTTAGACAGAATATTTGGAAAGAATAATAATTACATTTCGTGATGCTGTATTCCTATTATACCCTCTCTCTCCTTTCAGTTCTCTGTTACAGCTCTGAACCCAGTCAGGCAGCAGAAATCATGCAGTGAGCAGGGCCCGACCGGCTCTAAGGTTGCTTTCGGCAGCGTGGGACTAACTCCCAGCGACTCAGCGTGGCCTACGTCATTTAACTTTGTCTTTACGCCCAATGTGATAGGCGCTTGACTGACTAAAGTGCAATTCCTTCCATCTCTCTTCCCAAATCTGGGGCTTATCAACCTTAATGTTAGATCTGTCTTTACTATACTAACAGATCATTTCATTTATGACAGATGTTGCCTACAAAGAAATAATCTTGTTTATTATGTTCAAAAGCAAGGAAATCTAAAATTGTCCTGTTGATTTCTTCTTATTCCAGACAAATCTCTCTCTTCCTGCTTTAATAAATGGCGACTAGACTTGGTTAATTTATCTCATATTTCCAATTATTTGTTTAAGAAAAAGGAGATATTTCTAAAGCTAATTTACATTTGTTGGGATTTGAACACAAGGAAGAATATTTCAATGTCAGGAAGGAGAACAACATACTGCTTCGTGGTTTCGTGGTTATATTTGGTGGTGGTTTATTGCACGCTTTGTGGAGATGGAAAGAAGTATCCTACTTTTTACTTTTAAGTTTTCCCTTCAGATTCTGAGGGAAAACATGGTTATGTCTATTGATAATAAGAGGAATGAGTATTTAAATCCTAATGACACCATGACTGTTTCCTATGACATCTTAAACTATTTAAAACATGATAATACTAATACTGGTAATAAAAGCGAGCAAAGAAATTGGCACAGCCTTTCCATAGGACAGCTTTTTCTTTCTTTTTTTAATCAAGAATGTGAACAATGGCTTTGCCCATTGATGCAGAATTTATCCTAAAGAAATGATTACCTGGCTGGCGTAGCTCAGTGGATTGAGCGCGGGTTGGGAACCAAAGCATCGCAGGTTCGATTCCCAGTCAGGGCACATGGCTGGGTTGCAGGCCACGGCCCCCAGCAACCACACATTGATGTTCCTCTCTCTCTTTCTCCCTCCCTTCCCTCTCTAAAAATGAATAAATAAAATCTTAAAAAAAAGAAATGATCAGAGATGCTTCCATAGACGAGCTGAAACACAGTGAAGAGGACTTTTCCCTGTGAGTAATGTACTACATGACATTGTAGCTTTAATGCTGGGAAATAAAGGCGGTTTGTCATGTGTCCAGAACTGCCTTTCTTTTCTCTTAGAGCACCAAGTGTCATGTCAAGCCTGAGGCAGATTTGTAGAGAAGCATTTACTCTATTCCTTTCAAAACGCAGCCCAGAACCTTACCACTTATCAGTGCATCAAGTCTAACAGACTGCAGACTCCAGCCTCCCCGCCAGGCAACCGTGGGCTTCCACCATTGTTTGCCCTGACAGAGGTTTTCAAGAATTCTACAGCTGGGATTTCCATCTTGTTTTCCTTAGCATAACCCTCTAGGCGACCAATCAGCATTTTTCAGCTTCTGGAAATTGCTCAAAATGTTACTACAAAAGCTGCTCATTAAAATTCCATGTCTTGCTTTCGAATCTTTTTTTTATTTTTTTGAAAAAAAAAGTTATATGGGTAGTTTCCAGTTGTACTGAAAAAAAGGAGCAATTAAACATTGACTGAAAATGAAGCTACTGTGAGTGAGGTTGCCTGAATCTGGTGAAAACACACACATTCACCATTCATATTTGGGCCCTGATTTTGAAACTATAGGAGGAGGGAAGTCTCTTCTATCTTGGCTAGGCACAGACTAAGCTATGTAGATGCTTTTTCTTTCTTATTTTTATTTTTCAATTACACTTACATTCAATATTACCATATTTTTGGGCTATGAGATATACTCCCCCCAAATATGGGGAGAAAAGGGGGTGTGTCTTATAGTCCGAATATAGCTTACCTGGCTTGCTGTGGGGGGGTCAGTGGGCAAGCGGGGTCACAGGTTATTAAATATTTTGCCACATTTTTTGCTTCAAAAATTATTTTTCCTATTTTCCTCCTGTAAAACGTAGGTGCATCTTATAGTCCTAAAAATATGGTATTTTGTATTAGTTTCAGGTGTATGCATAGTGGTTAGACAATCATATACTTTACACATTGTTCCCTTGGATATTTCCAGTACCTGCTAGCAGTATACATAGTTATCACCATGTTATTGACTATACTCCTATGTACTTTACATTCTTGTGACTCTTTTGTTACTATTAATTTGTGCTTCTTAACCCTTTTCCCTCTTTTCACCAGTTCTCTGACCTCTCTCCCATCTGGCAACCAGCGGTTGCTTTCTGTGTCTCTGAGACTGTTTTAATTTTGTTTGTTCACTTATTGTTTTCTTTAGATTCCACATATAGTAAAATCATGTAGTATTTTTCTTTCTCTGACTGACTCATACATCTGATAAGGAGTTAACCTCCAAAATTTATGAAGAGTATATCAAACTCAACACCAAAAAAACAAGTAATCCAATTTAAAAATGGGCAAAGAACCTAAATAGACACTTCTCCAAGAAGGACATACAGACGGCCAACTGACATATAAAAAGATGCTTGACATCAGTAGCCATCAGAGGAATGCAAATTAAAACCAAAATGAGATATCACCTCACACCTGTTGGAATGGCCAACATTAATAAATCAACAAACAACAAGTGCTGGCAACGATGCAGAGAAAGGGGAACCCTACTGCACTGTTGGTGGGAATGCAGACTGGTGCAGCCACTGTGGAAAGTAGTATGGAGAGTCCTCAAAAAATTAAATTTGGAATTACCTTAATACTCAGCTATTTCACTTCTGGGAATTTATCTGAAGAAACCTAAAACACTAATTTGAAAGAGCATATGCACCCCTATGTTCATTGCCCCGTTATTCACAATCGCCAAGATATGGATGCAGCCCAAGTGCCATCAATACAAAAGTCAATTAAAAAGCTGTGGTACAGATGTATGGTGGAATATTACTTGGCCATGAAAAGAATAGCATCTTACAATTTATAAAAGCAAGGATGGACCTTGTGCACAGTTAGACCCCTTTTTAACAATGTCAGTACCATCCACGTAAAACCATTTTCCTATAATTTATTGACACTTTACAAATGTATCAGTTGTGGACATGAAGACTTCCCTAGGGCTGAGCAAATAATTTCCAGTTTTCACATCAGAGAATCGATTCCAGTTTTTAGATGCCACTCAAATTGAATAATGAGTTTCTACGGGCTGCATACTTTTTGTTGACTGGATTGCTAGTATCCGTCCATCCACATATTTTGGGTTTCAGCAAGGCCTGGGGAGTTACCGGCCCAGTTCTTTGTGTATCTCCCCATGCTGGTCCCCCTCCTGCAATGTTAGGTGAGGGCCTTACAATCTCCTGCCAGTCACTTATCTGGTTGCTTTCACCTCCAAATCATCTCCACAGAGCTCTAAGAGGAAGCCTCGTAAATCCCCAATTTGATCCTCTTATAATTTCCCTCTTAAAATCCTGAATAACACATTGTCTCCTACACAGTAAAATCCAATCCTCTTAGGATGACTTAACATGACTTCTGTGGTCTGGCCCTGCCAGCGTTTCTAAATTTACCTCCCACCATGCCTTCTTTACCCCTACGATTCCCCAAAACAAATATGCATTTCTCCAGTTGTATTCTTTTTCCCCATTCTCACCTTTTTGCCTTTGCACTGTGCTGTTGTTTACTCAGCCAGAGTTGTTGTTCCCTTATCTATGGAGCCTCAGTGCAAATGCAGCTGCCTGTAGGGGGCTTTCACTAGTGTTCTCTGATGAGGTAAGAGATAGCTTTCCACTGTGCTTCCATACTTGCCTCTGGGTTTTAGCATCCATGCCTCGAATCAGTGGAATTATTAGTCTACAAACATATACATGCAGGCATTGCATAAGGCTGAAAACTCGTGGAAGTGAATGACATTTTAACAACTAGACAGAATTCAATATAATCCTGTTACAGAGAAAAGTAATGAAAGTAATTGCTCATAAACCAAAATTGAGAAACCTGTGAAGGCCACTCTTCACACATCACTGTTCAATGTCCCAGATATTCTGTATTCAAGCAATCATCAGCTGAAGAATGATTTGCTGACCACCTCTTTGCATAACTCTTTATAGTTATAAGGACATTGTGCTTGTGTGTATACACACACACACACACACACACACATATATATATGGGGTAGGGGGTAGGGGATATAATGAAATATGAGATGCTATCCTAACCTCTGCAGAACCACAGGTAACTTTTTCCTAAGATATCCTCCGTCCTTAGTGTCAGAGGTCTTTCCATCACCAAATCAGGGTAAGCTGAAAGAGATGAGCTTCAAAGACCCCCCACAGAAATGTTAGATCAAATGTAATAAAAAGGTATGCATCGCTAAGTTCTAAATAATGAATGAAAAAATATACAAATCTTAGTAATGAAAGAGAGAAATCAAAGCCAGAGCATTAAAGAGAAAGCTGAAACTTCGGCACCCCTCCCTGCCACCGAGACTGAATTAGACAAAGACCCAGCATCTGAGCTTGGGGATCTCGGGTTCTGATGACCGTACACACCGTGGAGGTGTGGCCACAGTCTGAATACTGGGGGACTCGGAAGGGGCCCCACATACACTTTGAAGCCTTGAGGTATTCCTTACTCTCAGGCACTAGAAAAGTCCATCCACCAATGGAAAAGGAATTGTGAAGCTTATAGTTTGTAAAAGGATTTGGGGCCTAAAAATAAGCTATGGACATAAAATGCAAACTTTCAGAGTAGCAATTTTAGAAGATGCGCCACAAGAATTTTTAAAATATGCAGTGCCTGACTATTTAGTCAGGGGCACTGACCTCTGAACCCTTAGATGGTTAAATTAAAAAAAAAATGGCTATGGCCAATACAATATCTGTTCAATGTGAATGAATCAAAATTATACCTATTTTTTGTCAGGTCAGCAAAAATATAATGTATTTTTTTAGTGTGCCGCAGAATTTTATTAATTAGTTTATGGGTCATGAGATGAAAAAAGTTCAAAATTGCTGTCTTAGAGGAAAGGAAAATAAAAAGAGTGTGGGAGAGAAACTCTTTGAAAAGATAATGACTAAAACTTTTCCAGAATTAAAGAGATAAGTCTGAGATTAAGAATGAACTTGAGTTTCAGGCAAGATAAAAACAAATAATCTAGCTATTGCCTTGTAATTCCATAGATGATCAAAACAATAATAAAATCTTACAAGTGACAAAAAGAAAAAGCAAATTTTCCTACAAGATAGTGCAGTTGACTTCTCATACTGTCTTCTAATCAGCAACAACAGATGCCAAGGAAATGTACTGGCATCTAAAATTCTCTGCAGAGCTAAGCTCTCATTTGGGAGAGGTTGCAAAACACAAATACACAAAGCAGGACCTCGCAATGCCTGAGAAAATAATTCATAAAGATAAATTGTTAATAAAAGAATCCATTTTTAAAAATTCAAAAGCAGCTTTTAGACCATTAATCATATTGATTTATTTTACTATCACTTGCTGATATAGATGATCTATATAAGATTAAAAAGAACTAATTTTCCATTATTTGCAGAAAATATGAAAGCCTCTGATTTATAATAAAGATGGAAGAAATAAATTTTAATTAGTATTTCTTTAATCCCTAAATTTTTGAGGGGGTAGGGACTATACTTTTATTTTAAAATTATTATATAGTAATATCGAATTTTTGCCTTGTCATGCAATTCCATGAATTTTGATATATGCCTGGACTTCCGTAACCGCCACCACAGTTGAGATGCAGGACGTTCGCATCCCCCAGAAACCTCGCTGAGGCTGCGACGTCAGCGCGACGCTCCCCCTCCGCCCACAGAGCCTGCCCACCACCGTTCTGTTCTCTATCAGTGTAGTTTTCCTTTGCAAGTGCGCCATATACATGGAATAATACACTCTGTAATCTTTTGTGACTGGCTTATTTCACTCAGATTTGGTCATGTTGTTGCACAAACTGGTTGTTCATTTTTAATGTTGAGTATTTTTCCGTCGTGTGGAAGAGCCACTCTGTTTATCCATTTACCTGTTGAAGAACGTTGCGGTTGTAAATAAATCCACTATGAGCAGTGCATAAAAATTTTAGTATGGACATAAGTTTTGCTTTTTCTAGGGTAAATGCCCTGGAGTTGAAGTTCTGGGTTAGGTGGTAAGTGTAGGTTGAACTTAATGAGAAATGACCAACCTGTTTTCCAAAGTTGCTATAAAATTTCCTGTTCCACCAGCAATGGTGAGGATTTCAACTGTGATTCTTAGCATTTTTTTAATATTAACTATGCTCATAGTTGGGTAGTGTATGGTATGATAATTTTAATGTATAGTTCCCTTAAATTTAATTTCTATTTTCTTGGGTCTTCATTTCATTTTTATTTTAGTAGAAGACAAGTTCCCAAAGTGCTCATCATTTGTTGGCACAGTTAGACATGGAAAAAAAAAATTAGTCATGCTCCAAAAGAGAGGAAAAACTTTAAAAATGTTTGCTCGTTATCATAAAGGGATTAGGGGAGTCCAGGCAAGGGAACTATAGCATTGGAGTTGACCTTTGGGAGGAGATGGCCATCGATGGTCCCTTCAATTATATCACAAGACACTTTGCCACTGCCTCCCTTGGCAGAGAAGTAAGCTTCTTGGCTCCAGGCTGGTAAACAATGGCCCACACTCAGCAGCTTCTTCCCTGCAAAGCTATGTAATGGGAGAGCTTATCTTCAATGCTTTGCTGCATAACTGCCTCCCAAATCCAGCGTGCGTTGCATAAGAAGATGCTGCCCTGTCCTATAAAGACCATAGGCTTTGGAATTAAGCATAGGTGTGTTGGAACCCGAGCTTTCTCACTCATGTACTCAGGCACCTTTGGCAAGTGTTAGGGGTTGAATTGTGATTCCCCCAATGCTCATGTGTTAAAATCCTGATCTCTGTACCTCAGAAAGTGGCCTTATTTGGAGACAGTCCTTACATGGGTTGAAATCTTTAGGGTGGGCCCTAATCTATGATGACTGGTGTCCCTATAAGAGGAAATTAGGAGACAGATAAAGACAAGGAAAGACCATGTGAAGATACAGAGAGAAGAAGGTCATCTACAACCCAAGAAGAAAGGTCTAGAACAGAACTCATCCTACCAAAACCTTGATGTTGCACTTCCAGCCTCCAGCACTCAGCTGAGAAGTTTGTTATTTAATCCACCCAGTCTATGGTCCTTTGTTATAACAGCCCCAGCAAACTGATGCAGCAGAGCACAAACCTTCTTGTGCTGACAGTTTTCTCATCTGTAAAGAAGGAAGAGTGACTCACTTCACTGCGCTCTTGGGGTCATGAAACCAAAGCTGTGTGAGAAATTACCTGGAATTCAGTCCAAGTGAGGGCTTTCCCTCCTCCATTGCCCTTCCCACGTGCATTTCTCAGTGTGTTTTCAGAAAGTATGTAGAAAGCTAAAATCGCACCCCATGGTTTCCTGTAGTCCATGTATTTAGGAAATGAAAAGGTCAAAGTCACCCAGTATAAGGCCCCCAGGTTACAGACTAAGAATCATGGCTGAAGCCTTCAGGAATCTGCTTTTCACTCCTGAAATATTGGCTATAAGAAGTTCAAACTAATATTTTAATGTGCTAATTATAACATCGAAGGGCACTTTTTTAGTTTATTCTATGGTTCACGTGTGTGACTTGCTTGGAGGAAACACTGCAGCCTAATCTAGCCAGGAGAAAAAGGAAAGGGGAGTGCAGGTCCTCTGTGGGCCCGCCCGCCCTCTGCCTCACTGTGCCTGCAAGAGAGAGAGTGAGCCTGAACGAAGACAGCAGTAGTTTTGACATTCCGAGGTTCCCTTCCCACCCATCATTTCAGTTCTTGAGGTTCTCAGATTTTCTTTGCTAATGCCATGAAAATAGCCTCTTCCCAGAATATGAAATCTTAAAGATATCCATTTTTATTTTCATTCAGAGTATTGGACAGACCTCCTAGTATGTGGTTGATGCATTGCCGAATAGCAGGAAAAAAAGTCTCAAATAGGGACTGACGTGTAGAACGAGAAGCCGACCATTTGATCTCCCTGGCCTCTTACCGTTCATCCGCTTTCTTGCACTTGTTGTTTGAAAGCCTGATGTAATCCTCTTTTATAGTGGTCTCTTGGTTCACGGAGGACTTTCAGATGCCATTACGAGTCAGAGGTTAAAAAGAAGTCTTAAATCAATAGGCACACAAGCCTAGATATCTGAGGCTGGACAAAAGCACAAATGTCGACACGCTATCCTGGGTCCGAAGGATCATATCGCCTATACCTCTAGGCTCGAGGCTTGAAAAAGATTATTTCCCCCATATTTTCTCCCCATATGTTGAGTATTATGCTCTGCTATGTTTCAGATATTTTGAGGAGAGTTAATAAGAGTGAAAATCAATGTGAACATTTCCCCCATCAAACTATTGGAAATATTTTAAAAATTTCTATCATGGGCTTTAGAAGTGGAATGATGTTAATTAACTTCATATTTAATGGAAGCATGTTATATACATGGCTATGACTGCTAAAATATAATTTCTATAGAAAGTCATGGGGGAAACTGTTTATGAAAATAAAAAGAAATAATTTTAAAGAAAACATCTAGGTCCCTGTAAAGGGACACAGCATGAGCTGTCCCTTCTGCAGCCCTTGGTGTACCTATCGTCAAATTCAAGGTTGTTGGAAGGGCGTGCTGCTGTAGCCCTCACTGGTGACCTAGAATTTGCTCTGCTGCCTTCTGCCGGGTGCCCCCCATGAGCCACCTTCTCCAGGACGCATCTAAGATGGTAAAAATTATTTTCAATTTAAGCTTATTTCCTCAGGCTGTGGTCTACAGTTGCTTAGCAATAGGAAAGTTTCTCTGGGCTCCACTTTCAGAAGATTTGAGAGATGGGACTGGTAAATTGAAAAAAACACCAGACGTGTATTTTACCTTTAAAAAACAATGGCTAAATGTGTGAGATATTTGAACACTTCTGGTAGTTAACATTTTCTAACTAATGGAGGTTTCTTTTTCTGTGAGACACCCTGAACATTAAAAAAAAAATGATGTGTTCCGATTTTGCTTAAACCTACAATGACTTAAGTTACTATAATCTGTCAGGCTGAAAATTGGCAAGCATTACCATAGTCCTCAGATTTGGTTTTAGTAACTTAGTGAAATGTTTTAGAGGACACATGTGCACAGGAACTTGTTCTCTCCTGAAATTACAAAAGACTGTTAAAGACGTGCAATTTGTTAAGTGCGGATCACCAGATAAATCTGTGCGAGCTCGTGACAGCATGGCACGGCCAGCCCTCACTGCCTGAGTGTGGTGTGAGCAGCTTCTCGTTTTGAGATGTCTTGGTCAGAAAAAGCTTAAGGTGTGAAATGAGCACAGACTACAATTTGAATTTTGAATTTTGATTCTGTTACCTTGTACCTGACTTTAGGATATTTCTGTGGGAGTGAACCTCAGTTTTCATTATCTTTAAAATGCAAATCACAGTAACTATATTGCTAACAGAATTAATTAAGGAATGAAATGTATTTCATAGAATATTCAGCACTTTTTAAGACCCAATAATTAAGAGCTCTCATTAATGTAGAGACTGACTTAAAGGGTAAGATCAGGTATAAGTCGGGCCCTATCTGGATCAGCTCGTCATCAACAAACGGCTCAGTCTGTGGCATCTCATGAACTTCCCACTTAGAGCCTTTATAAGGCGCAGCCCAGGGTCCCTTCCACACGGGAGGTACAGGAGGTTTTTGCTGATGCAGCAAGTTCAGGGTTAGGCCTGTCTTAAACAGTCCCCGAAGAAGACACCGTTTGCCCCAGATCAGGCACGGCCAGAACACCGTCCCCAGACACAACCTGAAATCTCCTTTCTTTAGGTTTCTCTTACTCACAGGATTTTTCTTCCTCAGCTGATCTTCAAACTGCCCTCTCTCTTCCTGTTTTCTCAGGGTTGCACGAGTTCCTTTGCATCCCTAACATCCTTCCTCCTGTCTTCTTGCCAGTTTTCCTTTTCTCCTTTCTTCTCCTGTCTGCTTATGCATCTGCGTCTCCTGCATCCAGCATCCCCACACATTTACTTTCTGGGTTTGCGTTCGCTTTTCCTGCCAGCAGATTAGAAGACTGCACTACGTGCTTGCTGGTAAACATTGTGATTCTTTTTAATGCTTGGCTCACTTCCACCTTGTTTATTTCTGAGCATTCAGGAACTATTGCTTTGCCGTCGCTTCTATTTTTCCTCCTTTTTATGAAACCATTAAAAAATCTGCTGGAACATCTGTGAATCATTAGGGGGCATACATGTATTAGATGGTTTTCAATATCTCTTACTAACCCCCGCTGCATGGGCAGATTATTGTCACTCAATACAAAACAGCCAACTGAGTCAAGTATACTCACTTAAAAATAACTATTATGAAGTAACTATTATAAAATATCTTGCTACTCCTACTAAAATGATATAAATTTTGTGTTCCTATTCTTTTTTTCTTTTCACATACTTTTTCTCTCCCTCATTACCCCAAAATTTGGGAGTTGAGGTGGGACCTTAAATTTATTGAGTATTCCAACATGCAAGTCGTAAGTTCCAGTCCAAGGTCCAGGTGCATCCCTGTGACCTGCTGGCCTGATTTGTGAAAGTGTTTGTTCCATTGAAATGCTGACTCTGTGAGTCTGGAGAAGACCTGTGAATCTGCATTCTTTACAAGCTTTTAGGCTGATTCTGGCATGCACCAAGTTCTGGAAGAACTTTCCAAGGCCTTAGCATCTATTGCATTCTGATAAGGGAATAAGAATAACTTCTTATTGTTTAGAAGAACTCTTTAGTATTTTACATGTAGACAGGAGAGTCACCTCTTGTTTTTGTTTAACACCAATATCCTAATTAGCAAAATGTTTCATAAAATTTTATGATAAATTTAGCATAGGTATGTTCCTAGTAAAATTGAAAATAATCATTTCTTAATGTGAAACAAATGTTTCATAATGTGAATCACAGATATTATTGTTTGGCTCTTCTGCAAAGCACAATAAGAATAGTCAATTATTTACATTTTAATTTTTAAAAACATATAATTATGCAATATTTTTTCTCTATGAGTTCCCAGACTGTGGGAGGGAAGGCAATTTTTAAAAATTGAAATAAAAGGAGGTGAAAATACTTTTTGTAAAAGGATGAGCTTATATTTGGTTAGTTCTCCTTTTGCAATTTAACAGGGGAGGTGCCCACTACGCCTGCTGACTGGGCGGTGGTGGGGGACGGAGCCTCCCTTTGCTTCCATTTTCTCTGTTGCTCCTTGCTGCCCACGTCAGCCCCTGGGCGGTCCGTGAGCCCGCTGGGGTCTGGAAGTGTGCAATGGGAAGAGCGCTAAGAGGACACACACATGGGCAGGAGGAACATTTTTTGGCGTAATAAAATTCCAAATAAGTCACCCAAAAGGCCAGACAGGTGTCTCCGAGGCTCTGAGTAATGGCACTTCTTTAACAGAGAATCAGAGGTGAAACAATTTTTTATATTTGTAGTAAAAATGAATATGAGCTAAAATAAATATTAGTTTGAGAATATACATATAGCATTCTGTTATATAGCAATACATATGTATTAAAATATGTATATGTATAATATTTATATTATTTATGTTTTATTATATTATTATTTTGTATACTATACATAATATATAGTAGAGTGAAATATTATAACTCTGTTAGATACTCTTATCCTGACAAAATATTCTACTTTAATCATCACAGAAAAAAATCTTGATGATCTTCCTATAATGTAGAAAAGTAATGTGAAAATGCAGATACACTTCAAAATAAATTTATTCTAGGTTGCACTTGAACTATAGTGACTAAGCACAAAAATAATTCCTGGGAGGAGGCATATCCAGAGGGAAGTGCCTTAATTAAATAGTTAAGTGGGTATTTTATTCCCCCATGACCCTTGATTGCATGCTAATGTTTCTGGGGCAGAATCATAAAACTTTAGTTCTACAAGACACTGGGTAAGGGCCTCCAGCCTGGGGGAGGAGTGAAGGTGGGATACCAGCTCCGGTGGAAAGCAGTCAGCCAATGGCCGATGGTCGGTGGGACCCGGAGGTGATGCTGGGCTCTGAGGCACTCCGATTCATTTAAAATTTAAATATAAAAAGCCACTCTAAATCCAACTAAAAAATATTAGTTGGGTGACCGACTATTTCAGAATTTAGACTCATGCCTTCATTTTTCCTCTAAGTCCATTGAGTTATAATTTACCCACATGGAATTCACTCCCGTGAAGTGCACAGTTCAGTGAATCTCGTTCACCTCGTGTCACTGGGCAACCGCCACCCGGATCATCGCAGCATACAACAGCTTCCTTCGGAAAGTTCCCTCCACTTGCTTTCATTTGATCAATGAGCAAACTGAAATGTACAGAGATGAACTGTCTGGTCCTGGGTTCTAGCTTGGGACAAAGTCTGACTTAAAATGTGTCTAATTCACAAAGCTTTCATTGAGGGTCTGCTGTGCTCCGGGCACCAAGGATAAAATAAAAGTGAGAGAGAAAGACAGTGGGGGTAGGGGGAGGGGTGGACAGAGGGGGGTGAGGAAATGGAGGCTGAAAAACAAGGGTTAGGGTTAGACAGTGCATTTAAACATACTGCAAAGGAACAAGTGTAAAGGACACATGAACGAAACCTCGGGGGGGGGCGTGGAAATGGGAGGGAGGTGGGGAGGACTGGGGGGTGGGCTGAGATGGGAGTAAAGGACAGAAAACTGTACTGGAACAACAATTAAAATAAAAAAATTAACATTGAAGATAAAAAATAATGCAAAGGAAAACGTCAGAGCTGGCATGCAAAATGGCACAGAAAAAGGGGTCCCGACACCCAGAAGAAGAAGAGGGAAATGAGGAGGCTGCCCCTGTGAGGTGACAACTGAGTTTACACGTGACCCCAGCTGAGTGAGTAAACTCTTTGGGGAGGATTTATTTGTTCATTCATGTACTTATCATTCTTTCGAGTAATATTTACTTCAGTCTCAGTGTGTGTCAAGCCCTGTGATAGGATCTAAGAATTCCAGGGTGACCCAAAGCAGGCACAGTGCCTTATCAGCACTAGTGTCAGGGTGGGGGTGGGGAGTGGTAGATTCAAGAATTCCAAGATCTGTATTTTCTTCTACTTTTCTTTTTGATAAAAAAAAAAGCAGAAGAAAATAAAAAAAGATAAAATAAGGGCATGGTGTGTTGGTGGAGGAAGACTTCCTTGATGAGTACCATTTGAGTGAAGATCTGAATGGTGAGTTCAGATTCAACAGAAGAGAAGAAGAGAAGAACCGGGAGAGGATGGCGAAGGGAATGGGAAGCTGAAGGACAGTCAGAGTGGAGCACAGTGACCGATGAGGAAGCAGGGCGTGACAACAGCAGGAGGAAAGATGGAGCATCCCTTCACTCGGGGTCCTGTTCCGTGCGCCAGAAGTGTCAGCATCCGTTCTGATTCAGTGGGTCAGTGACGGGCCCTGGAACCTGCATTGCTCCTCAGAGCACACTTCCTGCGGCAGCCCAGCTGTGAGTCATTCAGAGCATTTGCAAACGGAAGCTGTTAAAATAATTTTGAACATGATTGTATTTGTGACTTAAAGGATCACCCAAACTGTAGCATGAAAATTTTCTTCTAAAGCAGGGAGGAATGCAGTGCTTAAACTATAAAATAAATTATCCCTTTTATGGTACACAAACAAAAATATTTAGTTAAGCCTAAATAAGCATTAACAATGTAAATTAGAAAATGGGAGATCCTTAGATTTTCCATAATGTACAGTTTGAATTTTATAGAAGTTGACTAAATAAATGTTTGATTGTTTTTAGGGAAAATATTTTAGAGCCACCTGCCATACACTTTTCATCAAATGTGAATATACATATATGGGCTATTTTAAAATTAAAGGCCTCTAATTTATCCATATGGACAAAATATTGTTAGGGAAAAGCAATGACTCAGATATTGCCAAGATTAAAGTGGTTAACATCCCTAGTATGCGAAGAGCTTTGACAAATGAGTAAGAGTACAAAATGAAAACCTTGAGGGAGGAAGGGGCAAAGCGTATGAACAGATTAGCAGGAGAAGTAGACAAGGGTCTATTAAGTTCATGAACCGATATTTGATACCACTGATAATAAAATAAAGAGATATCAGACTAATTGTCCTTTATTTCATTTAATCAAGGTTGTGAGGATTAAAATCACTGATACTTACTAATGTCATGGATACTGTCTGAAGACAGGTATCCTTCATGGTTTATAACATTCGCGCGTAGTGTCTTTCCAAAGGGTGATTCAACAGTATCTACCAAAATTGCCAATATGTGCGTTACTGAATCTAGCAGTTCTACTTCTAGAAAATTGTCCCACAGACACATTGTAAACATACTTTGTATGTTCACTGAAACATGCAAAGAAGTATTCTCAAGTTAGTTTATCATATTTTATTTATAATAAAAAATGAACATAATATGAAAGTTCATCAATAGGAAATTGGTTAAATCAATGACACATATATTTAATATTATGCATCTTAAAAATTATAAAAACTATATATCGACATAAGGTAATAACAATAGCTAACATTACTGAGCACATACAATAAATTAGAAACTTTGCAACTATCCTAGGATTACCATTATCCTCTTTAAAATGCTGTGTGAACTGAGACAGAAAGTTTGACTAACTCACAAAATTCACAAGGCAGAACTTTGATTTCAACCCAGGCTCTGGATTACACCAGACTGACCATGCACATACCTATACATGCATGCATGCATACATAGCTGTGTGTATACACACATTTACATGCACACATGTATGATGGTATGCACATATGTACACATGCGCGCATAGCTATGTACACACACATACAAACATACATATATAAGCTCCTAAATTTGTTTAAAATCCTTACGGATCTCTATACATTTGCGTAAATACAACTCTGAAGGGATAAATAATGAGTAAATATCTCACAACACACATCCAGGAACTCAGGCGTGTTGTTTACAGGACTCCCATTTCTCATTCTCTGTACTGTTGTAATTTTTTTAACTTTTATTACAGCTGTGCTTTACTTCTATGTTTAAAAATGCAAAACTAGACAAAAAGTAAAATAAGTTTTTATTTCTAAGTGTTATATCAAATGGAGTTTGGAAAACCCTTATAGGAAGTAACATATTCTTTACAACAAATGCAACTGTTTTAAAAGTCAGCCTTTTGGCAGGTCTCTGAAGAGACTGGGGCAGGGATGATCCGGTGGCTGTCGCAGAGGTGAGTACTGAGCGCATAGGGAACAGCACCCGCGCTGGTCTGCAGAGCCTGCGGAGACGCGGGAGACGCAGGCATGAACCGCGAGGACAGCCAGGGCCCTTAGCTCCATGCGCGTGGGCTCCGCCACCCTGCCTCCTGGCTTGGCACCTGAGGGAATTTCTTGGATTTCAGTTATTCTAACACATGTTCTAACTGATGAATGGCACAAATTTAAGATTCGCTGTGTTCAATTGGATGTCGCCTGGAAAATAGACCGCACAGTACGAAGACTACAAATGAAAAAAGAGACGCGGGGACCTGACTTACAGTCCTGAGCTCTATCTCACTCGTTAAAGCCATCTCTATGAGCACTTGGTAAAAATGAATATTTTTGTATGTCATCTGTTTTTATTTATAGTGAATAACTTGAGTCTTTACAACAAAGCTGTATAATAGAAACTATTTCCCATGCATCCTTTACTGCAACCCACCGCCTTGGGGGGAATGTTCGGAGAGGAAGCCACAGCTCCGAGGCCACGCTGTGTTGAGAGACTGTGGTGGCGTTTAAACCAAGTTCTGCTCAGCTGCCCATTAAACCTTTCTTATAGAAGATCCCCTGTTGACTTATTATTATTCTTGGTTTCATCTAATTCAATTTAATTTGCTTAATTTAATGTAAGGTTTCTACTTCAAAAATATACCAAACCATTTACTCTCCATAATTTAATGGGCTAATTCATGTGAAAGTTGCTAATTAATAGTATTTAAGGACCAAAGTAACCTTTTTGGATAATTTTTTGGATAATATATTTTAGAGTCTGATTTTTAATGTTACTATTAAATTAAAATCAGTATTTCTCTTGTCATAATTTTCCATTAAAATCACGTAAAATAATTACATATGTTCAGTGCTAATGGGTTATTTTATTTGCTGCCGTTGTAAAATCTGAAATCTCCTACAATGAATAATATTTAGTTCTACTTTAAAATGTGACTCTTAAATTTAAATGCATAGATGTTTTGGCTGTGCATTTCAACTGTAATTAGAAGATTCCTTTTTGAAAAAGAAAATGATCCTGCTTACAAGTGTTTCACAATAGGATATTAGTGTATATATTTAACAAACTTGAGTCCACTATTTATAATTAAAAGTTTTTCTATTAAAAATTACTTTAAAAAATGTATATTTGATCTACATAATTGCATTTTTATAGAACCTGTAAATTATTTTTAATATTCTGTCTCCCAGATTAAGATGTAAACAAATTCTGAACACTGAAAAGATCGGTATTTGACCCGATGTGCTGTTTGAGTTCACGGTAGCCTTGGAGAATCAGTGGTGGCGACCTGTGTGTGCACAAACAGCATCTCTGGCTGAAGTTCTTTGTTCTGGAGGCGAGGCGGCCTGCACACTGGCTTTGCCAGTCCCTCCCTGCCCTATTGTTGACCTCGACTTTGACCTGGCGGGACCACCCTCACAGGAATGGAGGGTAATAAAGTCCACTGGCTGACTCAAGCCTGAGTTTAAGCTAAACAGATACAATCAATCACCGAAAATTAAGTGTTGTGGTTTTGTGATGTGGACATTTACCGGGACAGAGCTGAGATCACCAAACTCTGTTCATTTATGTTTTCGGGGATGTTGCAAAGTAGGATCAAGGATATTTTAACTAGTGCTTCAGGAACTATTCACCAGACCCAGAGTACAGAGATAGTATCTTACAGGAAAAAGAAAAGGGGAAAAAATACAAAACAAGAAGATGACAATTTCAAATAATAAGGATAGGACTACTGTAAAAAAGGAATTAAACAAAAGAACAAAAAGTTCCTCCAGGAAATACTGTCTTTGTTAATTGATCTCAAGCATGATTGGACTAAACTTATGAATAGCTCACATCTCTCTTGAAAAGCTAGATGCCTTTGCTAGCCAAAATACTTTGCTTCTTAAAATCAATCTTGAAATATTAGACAAATAATCAAGTTGTGTTTAGATCTACTTTTCAGGATGTTATTCCAAAAGTCTTGCTTCCCCCCCCAACCCCCAGTCACCTTTCCCAAAGTATTTTAGGGTTTCTGAAGGTCAAGACTCCCTTGGACTGCTCCAAATGACCCTGTCTCCTAAATTCCAATCTCACCCTGACCTTTCTCTTTTTAACTTTACCCCTGAAATCCACACACTTTTCTGAACAGAAAAAAAAGCAGCAGCAGCCGCCACTGCACTTCTCTAACCAGGCAGAGCTCTGGAGGAGCTGGGCTGTTTCTGTGCATAGACTTGGGACGTCCCACCAGGCGGTTGCCGCTGATGACTGCCCAGCGTGCCCTGAAGGACAGACTGAAATGGCATCAGTCTGTCTCTCTCCCACTGAAGTTCTGCCTGCTTCACTAGCAACCCCCTGAGCTGCAGACCATAGGTTGAGACCTTCGTTTAGACTCAGCAGGGGTGACAAACTCATTTTCACTGGGGGCCACAACAACCTCGCAGTTGCCTTCAAAGGGCTGAATGTAATTTTAGGACTGTATAAATGTAACTACTCCTTAACCAGGGGCAAGGAGCTCGGTGCTGCAGCCGGGTAGAAACAAGGTGCCGGGCCATATAAAACAAGGTAGAGGGCTGGATTTTGCCCATGGACCTTGTGTTTCTCACCTGTGTTTTAGAGCCTGTTGTGTATACAGGTCACTGGGGTTACATGTGCTTTTTTCTTGTCGAAACAAAGTGTAAGTTGCTTGAGAGAGTGTATCTTAGATGTTTTGTACCGATTCCTACAAAACCCAGAGTAACAGTACAGAATGTACTACACGGTCACTCAGTATATATGAATGAGGTAAGGAGGTTTATTGTTTTGAACTATTACTCTCAGTTGGCCGCTTTAATCTTAAATTCTGAGTTCCAATCTATGTGATTTGGGAATGCTTGCAAAGCTTCATGTTATGCTGGAATTTTAAAGCAAATACTATACATCTTGAGGAGAGTAAATAGTTTCTGGGACTGGTGATAGAAATTTGTTCTGTGGAGAGTGGTTATTTCTCTGAGAAGCCTCCTGCATGGCCTATCTCTAGCTTAGCGGACTTAATCAAGTGCGTTCCTCTGGCCCCCGAGCAAAACTGTGTGAGTCGCTGGCTGAAACAGTTCACGAAGCCTCTGAAATAAATGTGGCTTTCAATAACTTCGTAATAACCTCGTTAGAGCCCTGCAGCTGGTCTCTCCAGGTCACCCCATTTCCAAACTCTCACTCCCCAGGGAGGGTTCTAGGCTAAATAAATAAAAAGATAAGGATGTTATTCACATGGAGATTGATGATTGGTTTATACTCTCCAGAGTTATTGTAATTAAAATGAAGAGGTTATCAATTTGATTGCAGTAGTTAAAGGAGGATTGTTTTAGGAAACAGGCTTTTCCCAGAGCCTTTTTTTCTATTCTGGATTTGTGTCTTCTCTCTACCCTAATACAGAATATACACATACGTGTGTGTGTGTTTGTGTGCATGTACATATACATGTGTATATATGTATATATGTAATACAGAATATACATGTACATATATATGCAGAAAAGAGGTATATTATGAATTTGGTTCTGAGAGATAATAGAGATCATTTTATTCAAGTTTAACATATTAAAGGGGAAATTCTCCAAGTATTTGCTGATTTATTCTTCCCACTCATCAGCAAATCCATTTTGTATTCTGCTTCATCAGGCATTTAACCTTAGTCTTATTTACTTTTAAGTAACATTTAAACTGCAGAATATATTTAGTGAGTACAATTTAGTAGGAGAACTTAATAAAATTGCAAGATTCTAATTAGCTGGTCAGTTTTGAACATCACGACAAAATTCTGGGCCTCCACATTCTCATTTTAAAAATATTTTAAATCAGACAAAAAAAGCCAGAACCATATGATTTTCCTCAGGTGGGGGATATAAAACTGAAAGCTATAAAGGGACAGGCAAGGCAAACATGAGCGAATGAAAAACAAGAGCTGAGAGACACAGACGACAGTGTGGCAGTTCCCAGTGGGCAGGGGAGTGCAGGGGTTAATGAGTGAAGGGTGAAAGGGGGTCAAATATATGGTGACAGAAGACGATGTGACTTTGGGTGGTGAGCACACAATGCAACATACAGATGACGTATCATAGAATTGTACACTTGAAACCTACAAAATTTTATTAACCAATGTCACCCCAATAAATTTAACTTAAATAAAATAAAAAGTATTTACAGAGTAATACTAATCACAAATGTCCTTTTAAAAGCTTGCCATTTCCTTGGTTTAGATGAGTTTCGTAACATGGGACTGTGGTAGTGAAATTAGCAGTTGAAATTAGTAATTTCAGTTCTGTTTTTGACTGTTTTTCCATGTCCTAATGTTAGTTTCTCCTGGATTCATATGTGCTAGACTAAAAAAATTTTTGTGTATGCAAATCCTTCCCTGCAAATTCCAACAAGGGAGGCCTGTGCACACAGAGGGAATCCAGGAATGGGGGTAGAAGGTAGGGTGCTGCTCTTGTCTGGAGGCTGAGCAGCGTGGCACAAAGGAGGCCGAGAAAGGGAGAGGCAGACTCTACAGCTCTGGGAGACATACGCTGTCATGACCAGACAGAGCTGGGCAGCCTCCCTGTGCACCTCGGGCGTCCACGTGAGACAACAGAAGCACCGTGTTTCAGTGGTAAGGCCTGCACTCCACAGGGTGGGCCAAGACTCAGGACAGAGTGGGGAGAACAAATTAACAGAACAGGATCTCAAGGAAAGATGACATCATCAAAACTCATCATCTTTTAACCCATTTTCTCACCTACATAACTGGGTGTAGAAAGCAAGGAGACCCACACGTGACCCAGACACTCAGGGGTTAGAGGAGAACACAAGTGACCAGCTGAGGACATCTTGGCAGAGAAACGGCAAAAATAATTTTCTGTAACTGAAACACACCATATCTTACAAAACGATTTATTGGGTAGGCATAACCCGACATTAAATCGTGCATAAGAAAGACTCTGAACTTGGAGATAGGTTCGAAGCTGATTAATAAATAATAGAATAATAAGATGTTAAAAGTATCAATAGAGAGTCAGGACTAAGAGGTAATATTAATGGTTGTGAATTTTTATATTTGGTATGTAATCTGAGAATAACTGGAGTCCAAGAGGGAAAAAAGAGAATAATACAAAAAACAATATATTTTTAAAAAATGGCTGAAAATACCCTAACTTACATATCCTAAAAGCAAAGTAAACTTAAAACAATATAAATAAAAGGAAATCCCACCTAAGTACATGACCGATAAACTGATGAAAAGCAAAATAAAGAGAGGTATCTTTGAAAAGAAGCCAGAAGAAAAGTGACCATTACATACGAGAGACAAGTACAGGAATGAGATTTCTTCTCATCTGACGTAACGGAGGCCACCCCCACAGTGCTGCAGCTTCTTCAACACACCTTACAGAAAGCACACAACATGGGTTACTAAACCACGAACCCAGAATCAGAAATCAAACAGGAACATCCTTCAGACAAATACGTGCAGGGTGGGGCCATAGCAGGTGTACAGTTGTTCGTGTGGGAAAAGACAGGCAAGCTACGGTTCTCACAGCAGCTGTATCAACTCGGAGTTTCACATACTCACAACTGGGAACCCCCTTTTGCCCCACACCCCCCTATTCAGACGTACAACCGCTTCGGAAATCTGTCGACAGCAGACCTGGAACTATAAGAAATGCTCAAGTTCAGTAGGTTGAAGGGAAATGATATTAGACATAAAAATTAAGACTAACAAAAATGCAAAGCACTGAAGTGGTAAATAGGTCAGTCAATGTAAGATGAAATTTTGTCCTTCGTGAATGCCTTCAAGAGACAGCAGAATGTCTGAGGCAAACAAGAATAGTGTTGTGTCGTGAGGTGAACAGTGTGTGTGAAGTAAGACGTAGGACAACAGTGGCAACCTGGATAGCAGAGTGAGGGGAAGGCTTTTAAAATTAGTTTAGTTCCCGCCGTATCTGAGGGGTTGTGTTAAGTTCGGGACTCAGGTGGCAGCCTCCTACCGTAATCACTGCATAACTAGAGGGGAGGGAGGCTAAATATGCTCCATTGAGAGAAAATAAAATAGAAAATAAATAATATTATTTAACAACCCCCCTCAGAAGAGAGAGAGAGAAAAACAGAAGACAGGTGGGAAGAAAAATAAAGCAAATAACAAGCTGGTAAACTTACATTCAATGATATCAATAATTACATTGAATGTAAGTGGCTGAGTATTTTACTCAGAGGCAGGACCTGTGTCACACTGAATGTGTAAGGAAGACCCAAACAGATGCTGTTTATAAGACGTACTCTTCCAATACAAAGACCTAGGATGAAAGTAACAATATTCAGTAAAAATTAAAATTTAAAAGATATTACATGTCAGCAGTAGAAAGCTAGTACAGCTAAGGTAATATCAGACAAAATAGACATCAAGATACTAAGAATTACTAGAGATAAGGAGTCCCATTTCTTAATTAAAAAGTTGTTTTTTCAGAAAGACATAATAATTATATATTTTAACCTAATAACAAAGCTTCAAAATATTTAAATCTTATAAGAAGGAGCTAAAGAAAGAGATAAATGAATTCATAATCATAGCTGGATATTCTTACTTCTTTTCTTGGTAGCTGATAGAAGCTTTTAAAACAAAAAATCAAAAATATAAGACATTGAAACAACAGTATCAACCAATTTAATACAACTATCATTTATAAAACATTGCACCCCTCATGCAGAATATACTGTCTTTTCTAGTACCAAGGTAATCACCAAAGCAGTACATGTGGCGGACCTTTAAAGCAGGTGCAGTGAATGGTGAAAGTCTAATGTCTTACCCAATTCAGCCGTGAACTAAGTTCCGTATCGGTATTAATATGAAAAATAGAGTATCCTGAAACAGTTGCCCTGTCTGCTATTAGGGATTTCTTGTTGAGACATGCACATGCATACACATATATGAAAAAGACATGTCTAGAATATGTGAAGAATACAAATTAATAATAAAATGACTAATAACCCAATAAAAATGAATAAAAGACCAGCCCAAATGTCAGTAAACAAGGCTCACAGGCCAGAAACGACATGCAGCCTGCTTTTCTACTACTCTCAAACTAAGAGTGGCTTTCCATTTTTGAAATGAAATTCAGCATATTCATAAGATAAATGTGAGTTAAAACCACAATGAGGTCACACAAGGCCACAGCTGAAAGGCCAACACTGAAACACCAAGAGCTAGGACACTAACCGGTGTGCAGTGCACAGTGTTAGGATTTTCAATCTTATGCATTGCTTGTGGTCGTGTAAAGTGGGACTTGGGAAAATCTTTGTCAGTTTTTTATAAAGTTTAGCAAGCACTTACCTAATGGCCCAGCAATTTTACCCCTGTTTGTTTACTGAGGAAAGAAGAAAATATACATCCACAGAAATATTTGCACAAAGATGTGACGACTCTATGTCTAATAGCCCAAACTGGAAAGGACTCCAGTACTCCCAGGAGTGCCCAAATGTCCACAGGACAATTCACAGACAAACTGTGGTATCATGTGGCGGACCACGACTAAACAACTAAAACGAGTTACTGATACATGCAATAACATGGAAAAATTTCCAAAATGTCATGGTCGTTGCAAGAAGGCAAACTCCCAAAGTGCATGCGTTTGATTTCATGGATACAGATGTGAAGTACAGGCAAAAGTAGCTGCAGCGATATACATCAGAGCAGTGTCTGTGGATGGGGCACTAAAAATGTCTGTTTGATACGCATTCTCGGGGTGTAGAGTCAGGTGTTGGGTAACCACATGTACACATTAATGAAAACTTGGATAGTACATTAAGATCTATGCATTTTACTGTATGCAAATTTTACTTGGTTTAAGAAAACAACTTTATTAAAATAAAAGTAACTACAATATTAATAAGACACAGAGATACTAGTTAATATTAAACTAATTCACAAAAAAATAAAAATAGCTAACGAACATATGAAAAATATTCAGCTTAGTTTTAATGAAACTATGAACTGGAAGTGAAATACTTCCCTTGGTGACTAGATCAGGCAAGGCTTAACCAATCACGTGAGATGCACAGAAGGCGGGTCAGACAGGCACTCACAACACTGAAGGTGGCGACAATTGAGACAATTTTTCTGAAAAGCAATTCAACTTGGCAAAGTGTATCAGAAAGTTTACTCTCAGTTCAGTGATTTCATTTCTAAAAACCCAAGTTAAGGCTTAAAGTTGAAGTGTGGTCGAAGATTTTGATGAAGCCTTGTTTATTCTAGCAATCTTTAACTTGGAGAAGACATACTGGTCAACGTTAGGTGAATGACGAATTACAATGTCCACATGGTAGGATGTAATAAAGCCTTTAACAAACTGTAAGTTTAACAAAGTAAATATTAAACTGGAAAAATAAGATAAATGTTTCAGATTTCTACCAATCTAATGCTTTTAATGTTGAAAATCTATAGGAAGTTAAGACATTGCAACATTAAGTATCTAATGGTACTATCCTCTGAATTTTGAAATTATGGTGAAAAGTATTTTTGTTTCTGAAATTACGCACGTGCACTCTACCTCTTGCGATAACAGGCCGTGCTGGAGGCTGTGTGTGTTTACGGTACATCGCATGGTAACTTTCAGAGAACGCTCACTGAGACATAAAATGCTGTACAAATACGTTTTTCTTGCTCTTATCATGGTCCACCATATCCTCCAACTACCACCATTTCTGCATCTGTGCGTTCTAAATTCTTAGTTCTAACTGCAAAACAGAAGTGTTCCTTCGAGTTCAAGCGACACTCTGTCACTGTGAGTTAGTTGAGCTTCCATGTTTGCATCATCTTTTTTCATTTCGGTGCTGAAATATCACCGGGAACAGCAGGAATAGTACTGGAGGGACACTGAAGGGAGTCAGATCGTATTATGGGCTCTTTATTCCCTTGCACATGGTTCGTATAAATCAAACATTGCAGAGGGGACCCAACAGAAACCTCTTCTCTCTTGCTCTTGATGCTGCCTTGAAAGAGAAGAAAAACACAGAGATGCAGACAGCGCTCAATCAGAATAAATAATTCATGCAAAAAGGATGCTGTGCTCCTCACTGAAGGCCACTCTAAGTGTGGGTACCTGGACAAGAAATCCATTCTGGGACATTAGCAAATATACCACAGAGCTTCCAAATGGGTGGTAACCATGCTCTTTAGTAAAATAAATATCTGTGGCAAGTGACACATACCTGTTTAATGACACTGGGAGTTCATGTGAAGTTTGGCAGTGTAATAAAAGCCTTATCTCTTGCTTTCACTGTTATTGCACAGACTTAAACTGCTGTCTCAGAGGCAGTTTTACTATCTTTTTCAATCTGCCCCATAAAAGTGAGACTTGATTTGCTTAGCATGAGAACAGATCAATAAAAGCTAAGTTATACAGCAGATTAGATCACCAACGGGGAGATCAAAGATGTTAAATAAACTCGTATAGAAAAACTAGATCAAAAGTCAAGCTCAGACAGACACACGGTACATATTTACAGGACTCAGAATAGCCCTTCCTCCATACCAACAACTTACCTGAAGTCTTGCTGTGGTCATTTTATGTTGAAATGGTTTACACACGACAGGCAACGTGTTAAATATACAAAATGCATGCATATTTTAAAGTATTTCTTGTGCTCTATTTCTGAATTTTTCCTTTAAAACAAAAGCCACAAGGGAATGGTGCTCACCAAAGCACTGAAGGTTCATTTTATGGATAATATTAATGTTCTTAAATTTTCAAGTTAGATCTTACAATAGACAAAATGACATGCTATAGGAATATAATTACTACTATTATTGCATTTAATGTTTATTAATGCTTATTAAAGTTTTATAGAAAATCTACACAAAATTTTGGTTGAAATAAAGTTAGTGTGTAATTCCCAGTTCTGATTTAGTTGAACTGTTCTATCAAGGACTTGCACAATCGCTTACACAATTTAAGAAATTAAAAGCTGTATTTTGCCTTGCCATTCTCTCCCCAGCACACCTGACTTCCCTAGGAACATATAAAAGAACAAGTATGGCATATTCCTTCATCAGCTTTTACCACACATCAGTAACAAACCAATAAAATCAATAAAAAAGTCACCACCACCACCACACCAAAATGCTCACGGACGAGCCCCCCAGTGTGAGAGTACAACGCCGTTCAACATGTCACCACCACGGCACATCCTGGCTCTTTAGTGCCAGCCCTACTGGGTAAGCCCGTTGGCCTGGAACCTCCCAGTGCCTCCCACACAAGCCCACCTCCCACTGTCCCGGCTCACTGCCAGCATTCCTCCCTCATCCCCTCTGCCCTGCAGTGGCCGTGTGCCTTCGTCCTGCCGTCCGTGGCAGACAAGGTAGCTGCCCTAGCTGGGTCTCCTGTTCCTCATTCTCACAAGCTCATGTGTCCCTCTGTGTTTTTAAACATTCATTTGGCATCTTTATTTTTTTTAAGATGGGAAATTATTTCTCTTTTTTTCTTTCAGTTTAGTTTTTGCTGGTTTCAGGTGTACGGCATAGCAGTTAAGCAATCATATACTTTACAGAGTATTCCCCTGATATTTTCAGTACCTGGTACCATACACAGTTATTACAATGTTATTGATTAGATGTCCTATGCTGGACTTTGCATCCCCAAGACTGTTCTGTAACTACCAATCTGTACTTCTCAATCCCTTCAGCTTTCTCCCCCAGCTCGCTCTGGCAGCTGTCAGTCTGTCTGTTCTCTGTGTCTATGAGTCTGTTTCTATTTTGTTTGTTTATTTTGTTTTTTCAATTCCACATGTAAGTGACTGACTTATTTCACTGAGCACAATATCCTCTAGGTCCATCCATGCTATCATTTTGATGGGCTGTGTTTTCCAATGTCTCTCCAAGATCTGTGCCCAAAATGTGAGAAACAGTGATACTGGAGCACAAAGAAGCGAAGGCGGAAACAAACATGAACTCCATAAGCACATATCCCCCCAATAATGACTCTTCACATATCAATGTCTGTATTTTACACTGTTCTCATACATGCTTTTTTCTGAAAATCACAATGAGCATTTTTTCTCATTGAACTAAAATGGCAAGCAATTTAGCACTTATAATTATTATACATTATGTGTATATGTGTGTGTGTGTGTGTGTGTGTGTATATATATATATATATAGTCTGTCCAGAAAAAGTCCAGCCATTATTAATATAATGAGAATGGTTTGTGTGACATCAATGCTACCTGGCAGTCAAGGAGAGTGAACTGAAATGTGCATGTGTGAACAATGATGACTTCACTGTACAAGTCAGTGGGGGTGGCGGGTAGGCACCATTGAATGAGCCTGTGTACTCTGTGACCATCGCATTCAAGATGACGGAGCAAGCTAATATTTCATTATAGCAATGAATCTGCATCAAATTTTCCATTAAACTTGAACATTCTTCTGTGGAAACTGTTTGGAGAATACAGAAGGCTGTAGCTGTGGGCAGCTGGTGACTGGCAGCTTCATCACAACAATGTGCCAGCTCATGCATCATGTCTTGTGCAGAGGTTCTTGGGGAAACATTAAATCACCCAGGTGACTCAACCCTACTACAGCCCAGATTTGGGGTCCTGTGACTTCTGGCTTTTCCCAAAACTAAAATCAACTTTGAAAGGGAAGAGATTTCAGACCATTGATGAGGTTCAGGAAAATAGGACTGGGCAGCTGATGGCAACTGGGGGAACTGTGAGAGGTCCCAAGGTGCCTACTGTGAAGGGGACTAAGGCATCACTGTCCTGTGCACAATGTGTCTTGTATCATTTATTGTCTTCAATCGATGTTCCTATTTTCATATTACATGGCTGGATACCTTCTGGACAGACCTTGTATATATAAATAAAAGTTACACATGTTAAATACACAGACAAGTATATTTTGACATTGTTAAAGTATACTGTTCTTTTTTTAAAGAAAAAATAGCTAATAAGTTACCACAAGTACTTATTACTAAATTGAAAAGGTTTTTTTTTTGCAAAAATTGCCAGATATGTTCTAGAATATTTAAAAGCATGATAGATTCTAGGTAAATAGTTATTATTAATAAATAAAATATTTTTTCTTTTGAAATGTGAAAACTTTAATTATAATGTAGCTTCAGGAATAAATAGCAGAATGACAATGTTAAAAGAATAAATCTTAAAAAACTAAATCAAAATGAGTCAATAGGTTTGTAACATTTTAGTTCTAGGTGGCCTTTGGAGCTTGGAAATAGGAAAGAGTGTTAATAATATTCACCCAGTAGAAAACATCATAAAAAATCGGACACTATTGTGACTTGATTTCATTTTATATATTAAAGCAACTACCAGCAGTTTGCCCTACCATTCACTTTTTAAAAAGTGCTTTGGGTATTTTTATGTAAATTAGGTAGGTATTTTCTCATACATCATGCAGCCAGACTTGTGTGGTTGCCTTTTCACAGACTTTATAAATATGGGAGATTTCTTCAGAAAATAGTCATGCAAAAATGTGAAGGAATTGTAATTGTGATAATTATTAGAACTAAAAGAACTAGATCCTTATTTAGTTTTCTCTTAAAGAAATTTGATTTTGAAGTCATGCCCAAATGGCTTGGTTGTTTGTAAGGCGCGTTTTGACTTTCTAATGCTTGCATTAGGGTCAGAGGCCCACTGAACGCTCATTGTTTCCGTCACGTCACCTTATTTCCAGAGAAAGAGACCCAACTGAAAAAAAAAACGAAACTTAACCCCAGGGGGAGGAAGCACCTGAGATGAATCTTTCCTCTTATGGAAACCAGGTGTGCGAGGCTGATCTCGGAACAGACTCTGACAAGCGGTGGCCACAGTGCCAAACTGTGGCTGTTTCATGCCCAACTTTTAGAGTGAACGTGACCACAGGGAGGGTGTGTGGGAGGCTAAGAATCATTAGTTACGTTTTCATTGTTTCTTTCAAGTCTTAAACTCCTTTCTTAAAAGAAACGATTTATATAATCAAAATCTCTGTTCTTTATCACATATTTATATCATTTTCTTTTTTTCTGTAATGATAACAGTCCCATTATTTCCTTGAAAAGTCAATTTGGTAATATAATTCATTCCTCTCCTTGTAGACTCCCTAATAATGTTGATTTTGTTTATTCAGTATTTGGGGGCACAAACTACAACTAAATATGTATATACATATATAACACTACTTTGTAACTTAGAGATACGGTCCTTTCTTTTTACTATTGATTGGCTTGGGCATGGTGAGTGCATTCCTTGGGCACAATTCCTCATTGGGAATCCGAGGCGTTTCAGCCCGTGTTAGAGGGTGGTCATCAGGAAGTGATTGCAGGAGGGAGCTGGTTTCACAAAAGGACTGATTGTTAGGAATGAAGTGGTCAGGAAGAAATGCAATATGCAAAGGTTGCCAAAGACTGATTCGTAGGAAAAATCAGAGTTGAATTCTGGTTTTGACTTTCTGCATCTTCCTTACAAACAATGCATGTTGAGTAATTTTTAAAAATCCCTTCAGTTTAGAATTGGATTAAAAATATAAATAACAAATGTATATTATATTGTAGTTAAATAAGCAGCTAAATTGATACAGGAGGAAAAGCATCTTTGTTTTAATTATCTGAATATTTTATTACATCACCAAGATTTTTAGTATATTTTCTTTTTCTTTTTGATCTAATGTTAGTTACATACGGACTTTAATGATGATGTTATAGAATTTTAAATGAACTACTTCACAAAATTTCTTCCCCTGGAAACTTATACTCCTCACCCTAAAAGAAAACTTCACTATGTTCTTTAGTCTTGAAGACATTAGATAAGGGTACCACTATTAGATCTAAAACTGAAAGACTAATTTAAAATCATCTGTAAATAAAAAAATTTACTATTTAATGGAAAGCCATACATGATGACAATGTCACTACTAATGTTGTCCATCCGTCCTTAGTCCTCCCTGTCAGCGTTAGCAGCAAGGACTTAAAAGCAGGGGGAAACATACTCTTGTTTTTACAGGTAGATAAGTGACAGAACCAAAGATGGAAAATTAAATGATTACATTTTGCATTTTTTAAATTTAGAAAAGTGTTTCCGGGTCACAAGATGAGATGATGGAGAGAAAGAATAATTTCTCTTGACGTGGATTAGCTAATTTATAATTATAATAAATCCATCCATTGCAATTTTATCTTCACTTATAACTAGCTAAATAGAACATGCTGTCATATTTTATTCCTACAGCTCTTGTTACTGGGTACAAACGTGACATTGGATCAGGTGTTCTAGGCAAAGTTCTGGCTCCAGTTTTAAAGCCATACCCATGTTTGGTGGGAGAGTCCTAGTCCAAAAATCATAAAGAATGCCAAATTAATTAATGCATTGACATTTATTAATTTTTCATAATTTTTCTGAGTAAACTGTTTTTAATGAGTATGTTATTGTCTTAAATTATGACAAACTGTTTTTGTACTTAAAAAACACCCATGACACAATAAAAAGGCATGGACACATAAATGAAACATGTTTTAATTTAGAATAAATATTTACTTAGTCTACAATTATTACCTTCCAGACATTCGGTGTGGCAGACACTAACACATTGGAACTCATTTCCACATGTTTTTATTCTTCAATTACTTTTAAGTGTTTAATTTTCAGAGTTAGGAGGATTAAGAATTTAGAGCTTAAGACTACAGGTTAAGAAGAGAAACCTTGGATAAAGCAAATATCCTTGGAATGCATGAAGGAAGCGGGAGAAAAGACAGTCTGGGTTTTCAGTGTGTGCTTTAGGGCGTTCTCTCAGAGGGAAGGGGGGCACCGAGTTCCCCCACCCTGGGTTTGACCACCGGGATTTAGAGGTGAAGCCCACCCACCGCTGTGTCTGACTTCCCCTCCACGGCAGCCATGCAGGTTCCCCTGCATCCTGGGCCTGGGGTTGTGGGGATGGGAGTCAACAAGGCGCAGGCAAGGAAGCCGTCTCAGAGACAGAAAGACATTGGTGGTTGTGTGTATGTGTGTGTTTAAGCAAAACGTTCATTGGAATGTTTTTAACAGAGAACCAGACGGTGGAAAAGCAGAAAGAAAATGTGACTATTCCCCCGAACAGCAGTAATAAAACAAAGCAGGCACTTTCACAGGCGCTGCCGAACTGCGGACAGGGAGATGGGCGTGACAACGGTCGTGTGCTCATCAGTCCTACTGCCGGTTTTCCAGACGTGCTGGTGGCATACTTAATTTGTGACCTTCTTTACATTATTTTTGTGGACCTAAAAATACGGTTTAGCCCTGGCCGGTGCCTCAGTTTGCGCGTCGTCCCAGGCACCCATGGGTTCTGGATCCATCCCCCTTCAGGCGGGATTGGTTTGGGAGCAACCAATGGGTGTCTCCCTCTCACACTGATGGTTCCCTCTCTCTCCCCCACCTTCCTCCCTCTCTCCCTCTCTCTCCGTCTAAAATCAGTTCTGCCTTTCCCAATGTGAGTCGTTTTAATCTAATGTAGTTCTTGGGTTTTAGACTTAGAATGTGAGCTGTTTAGCCTCATTACACAAAAAGCCAAAAAGAACCTGAGAAAGGAGTGAGCATCTGAGAAATGTTTGTGGGCTTGGGTTTGAGTCTAGTTCACATAAAAAAAAAGACAAGAAGTCCATTGTTTTGAACAGCAATCAGGGTGGGTAGACAGAAACTTTGCTTATCACGGATATCCTGAATATTCAGGGGGTTTCTTGAAAAAAAAAAAGTAAGAGATTTTTATAAGATTTTTGATTGCAGGACGAAGATCAAAATAAAAATCACTAACCATTACTTTTAATTAAAAATATATATTAACATTATCTTGAATAAACCACATAGACAGAGAAAAATAAAAATAATGTGGTACATAGTAAAATGAACATGTGAACAAAACAAATGTTTACAAAGCCAGGTTTTTGTAGGTGAATCCACCCATGTAGCCAGGGCATGTTAAGCCAATGGCTGACAGTGTTGAGTTCATACCAAAAGTGATATTTTACAAATGTAGAAAATCTCGTGATCTCATTAGGAGTGACAGCGAGTGACTGAACTATTTATTTAAGCAGGAACTCCCTCCGAGATTTACTTCCCTAAAGGTTTGCCATTTTATATCTGCCACAAAATTATTCAGCACCTATTTTAAATGATAAAGGATGAAAATCAAGGTTAATTTGCTTTTTAATAGAAAGCATATCAATTAAAACTATCTGTAAAAAAAGACTCCTCCTAAAACAATCACTGTTTGAAGTCTAGCAGGTCTATTTGTTGTCAGCTTGAAAGAGCAAAATGGAACAGAATGAAATAGCAGCCTAGGGCGTGGGAAACAGAGCAGAGGCCCTCAGTCTTCGTCAACTAATTACACGGAGCACTTAGATTAATTAACTGGTGTTGGTATCAATATTGTGACTAATTTAAATCATTAATGTTGTAAGCTAATGCTTTTGCTGTGTGCCATGCTGCTCCCCACACCTTTCCTGTTACCTTGTTCCCCGGAGCAAGAAGTGCAGTGTATTTGGAATTAAATGATCTAGTTCGAATCGTGGTTCTGCTTCTTAGTTGTGTGACTTTGAGAAATTTCTTGTCTGATCCTCCGTTGTGCTTGTATTTAAAGAGAGGTTAGTAATAGGGTCGATGGGCGTCTGAGAATTGAAACAGATAATGCATTCAGGAGAGCCTGGCTAGCCCTGGACCCACAGCAAGTTCTCTGTGAAGGCGAACTAGTTCAGCCTTTTCTGTTTGTTTCTCCTCTTCCTATTACTATTGCTGTAGTCTCAGGTCCCACCCACAAGTTAGTAAGTGTAAAGAAAGCATGAGGAATTAACATTCAGTTTATATACAAGAGAACCAGCTCGGGAATGCAAGATGAAGAGAACAAAAATGCTGATAACCTTAGCCGCAAGCCAAGTGGAGCAGTGCTTTCTGAACCTGCCGTTCTGATTGGCTCGATGATAGAACCGTGAGGCCCAACAGCTGCTGGCTGCTGTTCAGAGTGTGCAAAATGTTCACGATGAAATTTTGACTAATATCATTAAGTAAAACATCTTTGTGCCATCCAAAATACTGTCTTACTTTCATTGTTTTCTATTTTTCATCCTTTGAATTTCCAAAATCTCTGGTGAAAAATCTCATCCTTTTTCAATGAGTCTTTTTTTTTAAAGATTTTATTTATTTATTTTTAGAGAGAGAGGAAGGGAGGGAGAAAGAGAGGGAGAGAAACATCAATGTGTGGTTGCCTCTCACTTGCCCCCACTGGGGACCTGGCCCACAACCTCATGTGCCCTGACGGGGAATCGAACTGGTGACCCTTGCTTCACAGTCCAGCGCTCAGTCCACTGAGCCACACCAGCCTGGGCTCAATGAGTCTTATTAAATTTAAATCATATTAAAATTTAGGAGTTAGTGTTCATATTATTTATTTCCCCTGGTTTGTGTATTCCTCTTTTCTTTATCAGTCTGGGCTAATTTCATGAGAACTTAGAGGGCACTAATTACTGTGTGTGTTACTAGCCCGGTGTTGTACGCACCATGGTTTCTCCTCGCGTGTCACAGACGGACAGCCCTCTCCACGGTGGGGGTCAAAAGACCCCTCTACAGACTCACTACAGTACGTGAAATTCCACCACCTGAGCTTCATTTCCTAGGTGATGTGACCTGGTTCCAGAAGACGCCTGCTGCCTCTGCAGCTGGGAGAGGAAGCCATCTGCGTCTTATTGCCCACTGCTGTTTGGGCTCGAATCAGTTTGGAGGACGATTTGAAAGTGAGGTCAGGATGGGGGAATAGCACTGTACAGAGCTGGTTTGGGGATGACAACATAGAGAACTGATCAAGTCAGAGTGACTGTGAGCGGAGACGAGGTCAAGGAGCAGAGTTGGGTCACCACCCTCCGCAGAGAAGTGACTGTCTTCGAGGCCTGGCATTGCGTGTCAGTAATCATTACAGTGTGTGCTGCAAAACTCTTAGACTCATTTTCCATTTTGGTGGTTTGAGAGCTTCTTGATGGAGAAACAGTCATTCACTTGTTAGTTTTCAAATAGCTGTTGAGTCCGTATCATATACCAGGTAAACCTTCTGGCCTCCAGCGAGGAGTTTGGTGCTGGCTCTCTGAGGGCCATTTGTAGGGTCATTTCCTGAACTATGTTTCAGGCATGGTCTGCAGGGTAAACATCACATGGAGCTCTCTGCTTTATCCAGAATCAGACGGGATGATCGCACCTTTGTTTTGTTACCTTTCTATAAACAGAAATAAAGCCTACCTTACACAACACATCTAAGTGAGATTATCAGTGAGGCTAGTGTGAGTAATAATGAAGTGCTTTATGGATCGGTACTATATGAGCTGGAGATCAGGAAGGGTTAGAGCAAACTGTGGTCAACATTGGGAGCTACCAGTGGTAGAAGGTTTCCCCTCCCCCCTCACACACACACACACTCACACTCCTCCATTAACTCAGTGAACAGGGGAAAGTTTGGCTCAGCTCTCTCAGCATCTTCGTGACCTGGAACTGGAGACTGTATTCGTTGGCTCTGGCTGCTGCAACAAAAACCCCAGACTGGGTGGCTTCAACAGCAGAAATGTATTCGCTCATAATTCTGGAGGCTAGAAATCTGAGCTCAAGGTGTAGGCAGGGTTGGTTTTCCCCCAGGCCTCTCTCCTAGGCTCGTCTTCTCCCTCTGTCTTTAAAGCCTTTCCCTTCTGTCTGTGTCCTCAACTCCTCTTCTTGTAAGGACACCTATTGTCTGCAGTAGGCCCCACCCACAGGACCTGGTTTAATCTTAATAACGTCTTTAAAGGTTCTGGCTCCAAGTGCAGGCACATTCTTAGGCAATGGAAGTTAGCGTTTCAAAATAGGGATTTGGGGGCCGGGCGTGTAACTCAGCCCATACGAGAGAGAAAGAAATCCCTAGATCTTTTCCTTGTATATTTTTCAAATGTCCTAAAGAAACATTCCTCTTGTCCTGAACCCTTCACCCTTGTCTTCAATATAACATAAAAAAGTACTAAAAACTAATCTTAACAAAAACTATACGTTGTTTGCCCTTCCTCGGTTATTGGGGCAATTATTAGCTAATGTGCTGAGAGAGGCAACATATAACCCCACAGTTTAGAAGAAAATTATCCCTTTCTTCATCTGCAGCCACCTAATTCTGTTAACGGAGCCACACAGATTGGCAAAATATCAGAGCGCACATGAATCAAATAAGAAAATCAATGCAATTTTCTTCATCCTGAGTGTGGCTTCAACTATTAATGTTTCAGAAATATATTATTTGCCTTTTCATCAAGTCACACTTGTCGTTGTCCCTGCATAATTTTTACATATAAAAGGATAAGAGTGTAGCTATTTTCCTAAAGCTGTGTTGTCCGAGTGGGTACCACAGGTACAAAATGTTTCCTTTTTCTCCTCCTGTTGTTTCAACGCTACTTAATGACTAAAAACTGAATACCAAGGACAATCATGAGCACTTAAGGCCCAATTCATAAAAAAATGATGCAAGCCATTTATGCACAAATGTTGCTACTTTCATATGGAAACAAGGCACATAAAGAATTCTCCTTTGTGATTCATAAACCCTCTTTAAGGTAATTTTGTTGCTCAGTTTTGTACCTCGGGAGAGCAAAACTCCAAAAGAGAAGTTGGGAAGAAAAGAAAATCCACAGATGTACTTATGGTTCTATTTGCATAAAAAACCCACAGCAACCTTTCATGCAATATTAATTAAACATATATATTAGACAGTGGTGTGCAGATTGTATAGTCATTACCCACTTTAGTCAAGAATGTAAAATATCCTTGAATATATCCAAGAATGTGAAATAGACAACACATACAGCGTCCCCCTTCCCTCTCTTTCTCCTTCCTTCTCTCCCTCTCTCTCTCTCTCCCTCTCTCCCCCAACTCTTGGCCCAGAACCTTGATAATTCTGAGTTAATTTGGCTACATTTATTCCAAGAGGATAAAGTGTCTTCTTTTCATCTAGCCTGGAAAGTTAGAAGCAGAATAATGTCTCCCTAATTTGCTTAGAATATGTCTACAGATAAAGGTCATTGAGTCTGATGCTTGCTTTCCATGAACGCTAACACGTCAGATGCATTCAAGGGGATTAGAAACCCAAGTGATGGGGCTGACAAAAAGGATTTTCCATGCCAGATATGAGTGCATCATGGCTGACCATGATTACACGATTACATTCCGTACTATTATTCAAGAGCCTGAAAACAAGGTCAACAAACTTCCAGTGTCTTGAACTTGGAAATAAATGAGAATTTTTATGAGTCCCACTCACTATGGCCAGTGTCCCCGTTCACTGCCATTTCACGTCCACGTCCTTCACAATTCCAGAATAACAACCTACACAGCGTGCCCTGTGATGGTTACACAAATGGAAAGGATGAAGTGAGACTGAAACTGGAGTGGAAACAGTGGATGTTCAGCATCCTGCCCCCACTGCCTGCTCCAGCCCCACCCACGTGCTCTGCCTGCTGCAGTCCAGGGAGACTGCCCTTCATGGTGGGCCCAGGTGGGCGCAGCCAACGGGCACCCTGGAGGCCGATGGGCAAACAGTGAGTGGCTGGAGAAGAAAGGGTTTGAGACTCTCCTATCCACTTCCTCCCAGCTCCAGTGATGTGGCCCCGGCTGTCCCCGTCAGGTCATGACTGCCCCTGGGGGGTGGCATGCTCTCTGGCCCCTGAGAATGCTGCTTTCCTCCTTTGTCCCTCAGCCCTGAGTGTGAAGAGAGTGTCCTCCTGCTGCCACCCTGGGAGTGTCCCTTTGTCTGTTCTTGGCTCCCTAAATCTCATCACATTTGTAAACAGTTCTTTCTTAACCTTTTCTTGTGGGAGGGAAGACTGGAGGAACTCAGTTTTCTGTGGGAATCTGACACACATCCAAGATGTTACATTTCTACCTGATTTCTATTTCTGAGGACTAGTGTGTGGTTAGTGTGTGATGCCATATTGTTGTCACTGTGTATGGGTGGAACCTATCAGAGCCCCTCACTCTGCAGAACTTCAGCCACGTTCACACCATACTTACGTGAGAGTCCATCAATGTCTGATTAAGAAATGAGTAGAGTTCGATCATGATAATGTTTAATGTACTTGACAATTGGATGGGACCCCCATTTATTCAATTAACAAAACCTTATTGATTGACCACCTTTGTAAAGCATTTTATAAGCACCATAGATGAATAAGATACTTAGGTATTCCATATTTATATTACTATTAATAATAGTGATGATTTCATCAACAAACACTGTCAATAAGAAGCACAGCTAATATGACACAAGGCTTGCTCTGTGCCTGGCACCGTTCCCCTATGAACGTTCACACAGAATGTCTGTGTGAGGGCCGTAGCACAGTGTTCTTTCTCTCCCTTGACCATGATATGATTGGAGATTAAAGAAAACAGCGAATTGAGCCGAGGTCATCAGCAGGTAACTGGCAAAATTACCACTTGTTCCTGCAATACTTTTCATTCTAGAACCTACTTCTTTTTCATCCTATCACCTTGGCTTGACTTAAAAATCATCTTTGGAAAATTATTTGAATTTTATGTTTTTTACTTCCTATGAGGGCTTCTTTCTCTTAATAACTTATAAGAGTCATATAGGGTAAGATTGCTAAGCCATTGCTACATCAATGGCAAATACTAGTTCCAGGTTTTCTTAGGTAGTTACATGAGGAAGCTTTTCCATATTATGGTTCTCTCCCTGGCTTTTGTGTGAGAAACGTTCTCACTCATTCAAAATTTCTTAAATATTAACCCATATTTACATAGTTTAGACTTTTTATTCAATTATCTTATTACTGTGGGATTTATTTGTCTAGGTAGGAAAAGTAGGTATTTAACTAGACGTTTTTCAAATTGTCCAGGTCTCCAAACCTTTCATTAAATAATCATTTTATAAAAGTTGCTGACTCTTTTTTTCTAAAGGAAATGTGCTTTCCCCTGAAGACACTGCTTCTCCAAAAGGCTGTCAGGTGGTAAATGTTTTCTTCTCAAACACTCAGGGGATACAGTTGTCCTTGATCTTTAATACTGCTTCTGGGTCATTCTCTTCCTCTCTCCCGAATCTCCGGTCATCACTCTACTCCTACCCATAATCCTCTCTTTTGCAAACACCTCCAGAACTCGGAGTCACTCCCGTTCATTCCTTATTGATGTAACACTTGTCTCACCATCATTCTCTCCAACACTACTCCTGTGACAATTCTGGCAGATTCTAGAGTCCATATGGATGATGCATCTTTCTAATACCATGCCTTTCAGTTTCTTGATAGTTAATTGTCCATCAGTTTCATTCTCTGTCCTACCATAGCCACTTATTCCCATAATCCTATTCTGAAACTTACTGCCCATCATTGCAATCCCTGCAAAATCTCACTTTTAAGGCTCCTACCCTGCCATTATCAGCAACTATTTTTACAGCTCCTACCTTCAATGATACTGTCTCTGAAAGCACATGCACACCAATGAGACCTGCAAGCCATTGGTCCCACTGTGTCCCACGTTTTCCCCAGGTCTTTCCATGCAGCTCGGCCACAGTCTTGTACTTGCTCCATTCGTTCATGCTCACGCTTGAACATGGCTGGAGATAAAACCACACAAACAAGCTGATGGTTCTCATGTTAAATTCATGACAACTCAACGTAAGTGGCCATCATGCTCTTTGGGTATCAATCGATATTTGCCAGTCTATTCACTCTCCCAAGCACTTAGCCCATTATTTCTGTCCGCTCTTTCTTCTCATTCTCATCCTCAACTCTTTACCTTGTTTCTCAATCCATGTAGCAAACTAAATATGCTAGAAGTTAATTTTTATATGCCTCTGATACAATCTATCTACTCTCTTGCATCTGCACCTTCTTTTCTATTATCAAAGATGAATTACCCATGAGCCTAGCAAAACCCAAACGTGCCATTAAATCATATCCCTTCTTGCTTCTTAAGGCCCTTGCTCTGGAACTTCCCCCCTCTTTCTTGCATAATCGCTTTTCCTATTCCACTGAAAAATTTCTCACAAACCTACAAAGTTGCTGCTATTTATCTAACTAAAAGCAGATCTTCCCTAAACACCATCTCGTGACTTCTTCTTTCTCCAGTTGGCCCTATTCTTGTCTTTTCACAACACGCATTCCTTTTTAAAAGTCTCCATCACTCGCTTCAATTTCTCTGCTTCTGTTCTCTGGAATCTATGGCCATCATGTTTTGTGCCCACCGCAACATCTCAGCAGTTTTTCTGTGCAACATCAATGATGAAGCACTGCCAAATGCAAGAGTGGGTTTTCATCCTTACCTCACCGGGTGAGCAGCAGCATTTAATTTGCCCAGTCATTCAGGTCTACACTCCCAGTGTTCTGCGGGGCCGCCTGGCTCCCTTGCCATTCCTTCCTCATCCTTTATTTCTCTCAACATTAAGATGTGCTCAGGTCTCAATCTATCATTGGTCCTTTTTTTTCTCTTAAATTCAGCTTTAAATGCCATCTCTACACTGATGCATTACACATGAAGTGTCTAGTCTGTATATATATCTCTTGGATGCCAGGTCTGGATATTTGAACATCTGAGCACCTTCAAGATATCTCCATGCATATACCTAGTAGTACCTCAAACTTTAAGAATGGAGAGCGTACCTTCCCAATACCCGCCAATATACTCCTTCTAGTCATCCCAGCTGTTACTGTATGTCAGACCCTCATCTAAGTATTTTGAAAACATCAACCAGCTTAAACCTTATAACACTCTGGAGATAAGTATGATCCTGCCCCCATTTTACAGATGAGGAAGCTAAAGCATTGAGAGGTAAGTAGTTTGCCAAGGCCATGCTAGTCCATACTAGTGACTGAGCTAGACTTACAGATGTTCACTGTCTGCCTCCTGAGATGCTGAGCTTCGCCACAGCCTGCGTTTCTAGTCTCCAAAGCTGGGAATCCTCTTTTACATATCTCAATCCTTAACAAACAAACAAAAATTATTTCAGCAAATCCTGCTTGCTCTCCTTTGAAATGTCTGCATGTCCCCAGAATGTGACCATTCTCTCAACACTGGCCCTTTCCAAGGGCCAAGGGAGCACAACCACAATGCTCTATGGCACCCTGCGTCGTCTCCAGCCACCCACCCCACCGCTCTCACCTCCTCTGACCTCGTCCAGTGCATCCTCCCCTTGGTCACTCGATTCCAGCTCCGTGGTCTCCGTATTTGTTCAAACCCCCAGATGTACTTGCATCTCAGGGTTCTAGTTATGGCCCTAGTCTGACCCTCCCATGGCTCACTCTCTCAGTGCTGTTAGGTGCTTCTCAAAACCCCCTTCCCTTTTAAGGGCTTTCTCAAAGTCTCCCCTCCTTCAAGTCTCCTCATCTTCTTTTTTATGGCTTTTTGTATCCATAGCATAACAAAATAATCCTCTACTTATGAATCTTCTTTCTAAGCCATCCCCCCCATTACAGTGTAAGCAATGTGAGGGCATTTCAGCTTGGTATTCTCGTCTCCTATAGGGTACCTAGCACATAGTAGGTGCTAAATCAGGATTTCTTGAAAGTATGACACATAGACTTTCTCATTGACACTTACTGTTTCTTCTAGAATATTCAAAATTATTTTATATAATATGGCGTGTGTCAAGATAAATTAATATCTTGGGTTTGTGGCATACAATTTTAATTGTAATTTTATAATGTATTTCAATAAATTATAAGTCCTCTTCATCATACGTACCATAACCAAGGCTATCTCTTCTGGGACTCCAGAGGCTGCTCCTTTAATTGCAACTATAAACACTCATCTTTCTTTAAAAATTGACTCACCACATCCTTCAAATTCTACTGGTAAAAATGCTCCACCCATTAATTTTCTCATGACCTATCTACTCATCTTCTAACTACCTACTTACACCTCTCCAGCATAATTTCAGGCCTAATTTTAAATTTTAAATTAAATTTTAAATTAAATTTGCCAAAGTTATATGAATTTAATCTCTAAATGATTTTTAAGTAAGCTCTTGAAAGTGAAAATCAAGTATATTGTTTTTCTGTGTCATAGTCATTATTTACTGTTTTCATCAGTGCTATATTCTTCTTTTTATTTTATTTAACTTTGGGGTATGTGCGTGTGTGTACGCGAGAGAGAGAGAGACGGAGAGTGAGAGGAGTAGGTAGAAGATGAAGGAGAAGAAGAAGAAAGGGAGGGATGGGGAGGGGGAGGCAGAGAGAGAGAGGTTATAAGGCAGATGTGAAGGCTGATTTTAAAGGTCATTTTTATAAGATTAACAATGACAACTAAAGCATGACTAAATTAAATATCTTTAATAGTGTGAATAGTTAGAAGCATTTATAAAAATTAAACTCATTATTAACCACATTATTAGATGGTTATTATTCTTTTGCCCCTGGGAAAGATTATCTAACATATGGCCTATGAACATTCTGGCTCAGATATACAGTTCAAATTGTAGGTTCATTTAATACATTTTCCAGCTCTGATATTTTCCACCCGCACATGAAAACCATGACAACTTAGAGGGGCGTCATCACTCAGCTCTGAAGTGGACCTGGATTCCCTGCAGCTGCCACAGATGCCTTGCAAGTTGAATTTTGCCCCGAGCACTGGTGTTGGGATGGATGTCCTGAGCATCAGTCTTCCTAATTATGAAGACTGTGACACTGACAAATAGTGACGGAGAGAGCGCAAGTTCGATTGCTTCCTCACCACGTGTAGAAACGTTTCATTTAAAGCAGTTAAGAAATTGTGCTTTGACAGGTTTCATATTTTATCCAACTGCTTACACGTGGTTTTCTGGATGGGTGTGTGAATATTAGTAGCAACTCTGTAAACAGGGGCTATGGCCGTTCTCTTTGTGAAAGAGTTTTGCCACACGAGGAGCACAGCCCTGATCAGTAAGAACCCAACTGGGACACTGTTTCAGGCCGAGTAGCGCAGGTGGCAATGACATCATTTATCCTATGGCGGGGGTGTCTGATCCCCATATCATTGGTATGTATGTGGATGTGTATGGTGGGCGTATGAGAATAACAATGAATGGACCGAGGGTGGGGAAGCCAGAATCTGAGAATCCGAAGAAACTGTGTCTCTAATTGAAATACACACATGAGTACAGTAAAATACATTTGTATTTATGGGCATGTTGCACATGTGCATATTAATTATCTGTTTAATTAATTATTACAAATAAGCGTAGTGATGTTTTCCTTGAAGTATTGAATGCAATGAGTTACAGACAAGCATTCAACTCTCAGTATAAATTGTAAAAACAAACTAATTATTTGAATGTATAAATCTTATATTTCTGACCTACATCCATTTACCTACTTTTATGTTTAAGTTCAGCACAGAATATTTTAAAACATTTATCTCAATTTAATATCATAGTGAACTTGATCTATTTCATTAACTATATCATTTGGAACTATATTCAAGTTATTTGCACAGGGTTTCCTAGATCATTATGTGTTATTTTGAGTGGGCATAAGAGAAACCCTAAGAAAATATTATAGACATTTTATAATACATGGGTAGAATTGGTGGAATGCAAATGATATGGAATAGTTAATCAGATGGAGACTGAGTGTGAGTGAAAGTCGTAATTCACTCATATGAAGGGGGACCCCCATAAAACCAGAATTGTCTTCAGGAGGGCAGCTCCTTGTAGTACTAGCTTCCCCGCTAGGGGAGTGTTCTAGGAACCCATGTGTATCCATGTACCAGCTGATGTAGTGAGAGGCTGCATTTGGCTCCAGTGAATTTTTTTGAAGACTCTTTCAACACCTTTACCCATTTCATGATGGGTGATTAATGAGCACACCTGCCCACACCTGAGTGTTCAGCAGTTTTTGACCAAAAACAGCGTAACCCCAATTCCCCACCCTCCCTATTTACCCAATCTAACCCCAAGCAACTTTTTTTTGTTTCTCTGGATGAAAAAAAGTCATCAAAAGGAAACATTTTGCAGATGTGGAAGAGGTGAAACAAAAAACAAATGGCAGAAGCACTAAAAGGCATGAAAATCAATGTATTCAAAAACTGTTTTGAGCAGTGGAAAAAAGTCTTGATAGGTGTATTGTACTAAATGGACAGTACTTTGAAAGTGGCTGAAGTTTAAACATGTAAGAATAAATACATAGTTTTATAAACAAATTCCATTTTGGGGTGTCCCCCATCATATAACCAAAATAAGACCAAAGGAATTATTTGCATGATTCTACTACTTTATTAGGACCAGAGGTCTTCAAGGCATAATTTTCTCCAGCCAGTACCCTGATACCACTGACATTAAGGAACTGATACCCCTCAGCAATGAGAAATTAAATGTAAGCTTTAGCAACCACAAACCCAGACATTTTCAAAAGTAAGGGGCAATGTAGCAGATGCTTACTTAATGCTGTTTTATTCTTACACTATATAGCATAATTCCAACAATTCTGGCATATGAGGATTCTACTGACAAAGAACATAAAATTCATGTCCTGGCCTTTAAGAAGCTTGCATTCTATGCATTTGAGAACCCTAGGAGTTTATAATACAAAAGATATGGATACTTTTATGAAAAAAACCTTATGGAAATTACATATTTGATAGCTTTTAGCTTTGTGTGTATGCACACCAGAAAAGAAATTAAATTTCAAGATATTTTTATATGTCACAAAATTTTGTAATGTTGCATAATAGTTTAAAAACAGATAAAATAGGTTAAAGTATAACTAGTTTTCAGTGAAACGTAAATAGCATTTGTCAAAGTATTAAGCCCCCAGTAGAAAAGTAATATTTGAAGCTCTTTTTAAAAATTACATTTGCCAACGGTTTAAGCACCTATGATCTCAACAATTACTTTTGAAAACTTTGCATAACTGTGACAATATCCATTAGGAACTATCCATTCTAAGGAAGAAAAAGAAGGAAGGGCAGATGTCAGATGATTGACAACTTTGGATCAATGTGATGATTGTATCAATTTCAGATTCTCTGCTGACAATAGGTGTCTGATTGGATACCCCTGACTATCGGGAAGTGGATGGAATACAATCTCCCTTGCCGTGCATCAGTTGTTTGCGGTGATTGGATGGAGACCGATCCCACAGGCAGGACAGTCCGAATCCTATCACTGTGGCAATTACACTGCACGCCAGTGGGAAAGTGGTCTGTTGTTCCGGAGTCTGCTGCAGATTAGTCGTCTTTCTCCCAGACATGGGTCTCCAGAATTCCATGTGATCTCCTTTTCCAGTACATTGAAACTTGTTTCGATGTGGATACTTCATAGTAAGTGGAATAACTGACTCTGTGAAGCAGTGACTTGCCTTCCCTTTCTTTCACTCTGATAGGCCCATGGGTGCTGGCCACACCAACGGGACAGTACTTTGTAATATTTTTTCTTCTATATTAAGCAATGACATAAATAAAAAGTATGGCAGTAAGACAAACCATTAGTATTTCTTGCTGAAAGTAAAATGATGACTTTGAAGTTGTGGAGAGTGGCAGCCCATGTCCTCTTTGTGACCAATTTATCGCACCTTTGTCCCAGTGTTCCAGACGCCTGATTGTTCTAGAGTAAACTAAATACACCACTTCCTGGATTAATGTACCATAGTGTGTAAGCAGCCTGAACACCTTGTAAACAAAGCAAGATGTGAGTTGTTTTTAAGCTTTTCTTTTGCTTATCAACCTGGTGCCATCAAAGTTTACTTACTAGATGCTTGAGGGCTATAGGAATTCTGAAAAAAAAAAAAAAAAGCAAAGGGAAAACAGTAAACTAATCTGATGGAGGCAGCCTTTCTAAGTAACTTTTTCAAAACCATTTATCAAACCTCTTTGCTCTGTTAGGCTTCACAAAATGACAAGGCTATTTCAGAGCCATAAACCTCGATGCCCCGTGCAGTTATGGCGCGCACTAAGGCGACCGGAGAGAAAATGAAGCCGTAATTGACTACAGCTGCTCCAGCTAACCTTTCCCGACAGCATCCCGAGGTTCTCAGCCTGGTGTTTCTTTCTCCCTCCCAAACACAGTTGATGGGGGCCTCCTATGATTTATCCACTGGGTGAACTGAGAGAGCCACAGGTGGTCCCTGGGGTCTCTACATGGCCCATGGCTTGATTAGGCCCGCCCCATAACGCTAATGATTGGCGTGTGTTTGCTCGGGACTCACTTGTTACATTCGGTATGCTAGATAAAAGTAAAACGACGACGGTTTGCTTTGCTCACGTATCATTTTTGACTCGGTACAAGGCTTTACCTCTAGTGCTCAGGGAAGGGTTCTGTGCTTTGGAGGATGCTATTAAAATGGAACCATCACATGTTTATTGGCTTAGCCTTTTCCTGCACTGCCTGTAAAAACAGACGCTGCTTTAAACCTCTCACGAGTGTCCACTTTCTTGAGAGTTGAGCTGACCTCAAGAAGTTTACTGCTTGTCTGTTAGTTAAGACTAATTAACTTTGACTTTGTAGTTAGGGCACCTAATCTGAGGTTTCATCTTAAATAAATTGAAGAAATACTGGGTTCACCCCAGCACGGTGACAGTGACTATTTATGACTGTATATTGAGACTTCTTATTTTCTTTACATCGCAGATCTTATAAGAACGCTTGCGAGTATTCTTACTTATAAGTATTATTTATAAGCAATCAGTTCATCATCCTTTGATAATTAAATACTCTTTACTGACACATTTTTTAAATAATAGGACTGGTTGTATTCCTTGCTCCTTTTCAAGTAAGAAATGTGATTTCAATTAAAGGTACCTTGAAATACAAGAAGTAACTTTTCACTAATTACTGTATTGTGCATTAAATAATTGGTTCAGATTGATTTTTTAATTGTAACATTAATTTGTAGGCATTCATGGGATCTTCTAAAGAAACAGGTCACGTAGTGTTTTAACTATGGAGAAAATATGGGTTATGTCTTATTTTTGTTTAATAAAATGCATATAAAATGAATAGATAGAAAATATTTTGTTGTAGTTTTATAACCATAATAAATTCATATTAACTATTTTTATAGAGAAATCATTTGCATTATGCAAAACTTCAGAATAAAAACTTTTAATATAAATACAGCCTTCTTGAAATTTAAATACTAACAATGAAAGCAGCATTTATGCATGTAATGTTTCACTTTAACATACCAAGTAGATGAAATAATTGGTTAGCATTTTCACCTGCGATCATAGTTAAATAGCTTTAGATCCATTTGTATGAGAAGTATTTACCATAATAAAAATATATTTATTGTTTTCATCAGTATTACAGAAAAATAAAAGCATTCCAGAAATACATTGTTGATAAAAGAAACTATTTCTGCAAACACCAGAGATCACAAAGCTGCACCCCATTGGCCAATGGCCACATCAAAATGTGTTCTTTGGCAAAGTGGGTCAGTGCTCTGAAAGTAACAGAAGTTACATTCCTGAACAGAATATTTTGAATCCACACATCGGGTGAGATTCACAGAGGATGGCGGATGCTTTGACTTATCGGGGGTTGGCTGTGTCCTCCAAATACACTGTTGCGGACGGGCATTAATGCCCTTATCATTTACAATGGCTGAAACACACTGAAGTCAGTCAAGGTTCTGTAGAAAACAAAAACAATAAGATATCTTCTATAACATCTGTGATTTATTTTATAAATTATAAGATATATTACATAATTTGATTTATTTTATTTTTAATATATTTTATTGATTATGCTATTATAGTTGTCCCATATTGTCTCCCCTTTACTCCCCTCTTCCTGGTACCCCCATTCCCTCCAGTATTCCCCCCGTTTTCCCCCTACCCATTGTTTCCTGTCCATGGGTCATACATATAATTTCTTTGGCTTCTCCATTTCCCATACTATTCTTAACCTCCTCCTGTCTATTTTCTACCTACCAATTATGCTTTTTATTCCCTGTACTTTTCCCCCATTCTCCTGGCTCCCTCTCCCCACTAATAACCCTGCATGTGATCTCCATTTCTGTGGTTTTGTTCCTGTTCTAGATGTTTAGTTTATTTTGTTTTTTTTTAAGTTTGTTGTTGATAGTTGTGAGTTTGTTTTCATTTCACTGTTTGCATTTTTTATCTTCTTTTTGTTAGATAAGTCCCTTTAACTTTTCATATAATAAGGGCTTGGTAATGATGAACTCCTTTAACTTGACTTTATCTGGGAAGCACTTTATCTGCCCTTCCATTCTAAATGAAAGCTTTGCTGGATAGAGCAATCTTGGATGTAGGTCCTTGTCTTTCATGACTTTGAATACTTTTTTCTGGCACCTTCTTGCCTGCAAGGTTTCTTTTGAGAAATCAGCTGATGGTCTTATGGGAACTGCTTTGTAGGTAACTGTCTCCTTTTCTCTTGGTGCTTTTAAGATTCTCTTTCTCTTTAATCTTGGCTAACATAATTATGATGTGCCTTGGTGTGTTCCTCCTTGGGTCCAACTTTTTTGGGACTCTCTGAACTTCCTGGAAGTCTATTTCTTTTGCCAGATTTGGAAAGTTCTCTTTTATTATGTTGGCAAATAAGTTTTCAGTTTCTTGCTCTTCCTCTTCCCCTTCTGGTACCCCTATGATTCAGATGTCAGAATGTTTAAAGTTGTCCTGGAGGTTCCTAAGCCTCTCCTCATTTTTTTTTTTTTTTTGAGTTCTTGTTTCTTCATTCTGTTCTGGTTGACTGTTTATTTCTTTCCTTCTGGTCCAAACCATTGATTTGAGTCTTGGTTTCTTTCCCTTCACTGTTTGTACATTTTTCTTTATTTCACTTTTCATAGCCTTCACTTTTTCCTCTATTTTGTGAACATACTCAAGCATATCTGTAAGCATCCTGATTACCCGTGTTTCGAACTCTGCATTGGATAGGTTGGTTATCTCTTCATTACTTAGTTGTATTTTTTCTGGAGCTTTGATCTGTTCTTTCATTTGGACCATTTTTTTTTTTCCTTAGCAGGCCTGTTTTGTAGTAAGGGGTGGAGACTTAGGTGTTCACCCAGGTGGGGTAACCCACATGGCTGTGTTGTGATGCTATATGTGGGGGAGAGGTTCAAGAGGGAACATTGCCCCTTGCTCTGCTCTCTGCCACTTTTCAGTTACTCCCCCTGCTACCCACAATCAAATTTGGCCCTTTCTGGTGCTGATTCCTGGGTGGGCGGGTCTGTGTACATCCTAGGACCCTGTGGGTTTCTCCACTGAACTCTCCTGTGAGGCTGGGCGTCTCTCCTGATGCCTCCACCCCCCATAGGTGTTTTCAGTCAGAAGTTTGAGGCTTTATTTCCCATCACTGGAGCCCTGGGTTGTGTGGTCTGTCTCGCTCCCTAGTTGTTCCTCATGGTTTATCCACATGCAAATGTGGGACCACCCAGTCCTCCAGCTGCCACCTCACTGTGATCCCTCTCTGCCCAGCTGCCTGTCTCTGCCCTTCTTACTGGTCTGGGTGAGTATTTTCTTCCTTAACTCCCTGGTCGTTGGACTTCCATACAGTTTGATTTTCTGGCAGTTCTGGTTGTTTTTTTGTTTTTAAAATTGTTGTTGTCCTTCTTTGGTTGTGCGAGGAGGCACAGTGTGTCTACCTATGCCTCCAGCTTGACTAGAAGTCAGTAATGTAATTTAGATTTGGCTTATATAATTATGGAGACTGGTAGGTCCCAAATATATAGGCAGTTCAGACGGCCTGAAACTCAGACAGGAGGTGACAGTACAGTCTTGAGACTGATTTATTCTCTGCTGGGAACCTCAGCTTTTTCTCCTCAGGCCTTCACCTGATTGGACAAGGTGCACTGACATTATACAGGTCATCTCCCCTATTTCAAGTTGACTGATTGTAGGCGTTAACTACATCCATGAAATACTTTCACAGCAACACTAGATTCACATCTGATTGAATAACTAAACACTATAGTCTAAGTTAGCATATAAAAGTAACCATCGAAACACATTTTGCTTGGCTGCCTAGGGCCCCGCTGCCGAGCGTTTGGGCGCATGTACTTCCTTTTACCCGTTTTGCTTCTCCTCTGCCCCTCATATCTAAGCATGAGTACACTAAGGAATCTTTACAGAATCTCTCCCTCCCCCTTTTTTTCCTATGATTTCAGGGTATTTTGAAAAATAAAACTTTTTTTGGTAGCACTTAAGCAAAAACAGAACAAAATCATTTTGCTCTAGAGTTTCTGACTTGCATTATTAATGACTTTATTGATTGTAAAGAACCAATAAGGTTTGAGTAGAGGTAGTATTGTGCCTTTCTTACTCTCTGGATAGAGAGTAGAATGGGGTGTTGAGAACAGCTACCTGTGCAATTGGTAGATTGACTGGTATAAACAAAGGAAATTTTCTAAGTAATTGTGCAGACCCTCTTTCTCATATTTTCAAACGCTCAGGTGAAGATTATTAACTTCACCTATAAATATCCTATGGGTTCTAGCTTCTGCCTGCCTTGGTTCTAATCACAGTTCCAGCACTTTCTAGTCATGTGATCGGGGGCAAGTGACTAGCCCCTTGTTCCTCAGGGTTTTTTTTCTCTTCATTTTAAAATGTTGAAAGTAATATAGGGAAGTTGTAAAGTTGGAATGCTACATTAGACAATAGTTCTGCTAAGTCTCTGGCACATAATACTTACACAATAAGTGTCAGTTATTTCAATAAAAATAACTCCTCTCTATGATTGCTGCAAATTTACCTTGACATTGAATTAGTCTCAGTGGGACACAGTGGAATAAAAATAGGTTTGTACACCAAACATCTTTACTATCATTCCTGGCTCTGTCATTTACTAGTTGTTTGACATTGAAGAGTTTACTGAGCCTGTCTGGGCCTCAAGCTCACCAGGTATAAATGGAGAAAAATAAATCATTAAGGTGGCTGGGAGGACTAAATAAGGTACTGTAAAACTAAGTAGTTGCTGACATGTTGTAGATGTGTAAAAACAGGTCACATAATTGTTATGATTTTCATTAAGAAATAAATGATTACCAATAAGGAAAGAGATAAATTTGATCTCATGTATACATATGCTAGATTCATGTTCTTTACATTTATGTGCATTCATATATATATACATATATGTATATATGTATATAATATTAAAAATGGTAGCTTACTTTTTGAACACAGACTTTTTGTCTCTGTGTTCAAATGTAACTCAGCTGTCTTGGAAAAGACTCTATCACAGATGCAAATTAAGACCACAGTGGGATACCACTTCATACTGGTCAGAATGGCCATTATAACAAATCAACAAACAAGTGCTGGAGAGGATGTGGAGAAAAGGGAACCCTAGTGAATGCAGACTGGTGCAGCCACTGTGGAAAACAGTGTGGAATTTCCTCAGAAAACTAAAAATGGAACTGCCTTTTGACCCAGCAATTCCACCTCTGGGACTATATCCTAAGAACCCTGAAACACCAACCCATAAGAACCTATGCACCCCAATGTTCATAGCAGCACAATTTACAATAGCCAACTGCTGGAAGCAACCAAAGTGCCCATCAATAAATGAGTGGATCAAAAAACTGTGGTATGTTTACACAAGGGAATACTACTCAGCAGAAAGAAAGAAGGAGCTCCTACGCTTTGCAACAACATGGATGGAGCTGGAGAGCATTATGCTATGTGAAACAAGCCAGATGGTGAAAGACAAATGCCATATGATCTCACCTATAAGTGGAACCTAATCAACAAAACAAACAAGCAAAATACAACTAGAGACATTGAAATAAGAACAAACTGACAGTAACTAGAGGGGAAGGGGGAGAGAGATAAGGCAGAAAAATAGGGGAAGGGCCATCAAGGAACATCTATGAAGGACACACGGACAAAGCCAAAAGGGGTACGTTTGAAGGTGGGAGGTGGGGATGGGTGGGGCGGAGGGTGTGGTGGGGTGAAAATGGAGACAACTGTACTTTAACAGTAAGAGGAAGACAGAGAGAAAGAGAGAGAGAGAGAGAGAAGACTCTCTCACTTATTCTCAATAAGCTGTAGCTCTTGTGGTAAGTTTACTCAGCTCCTGAGAGGATAGATAAGGGATGCTGTATGAAGAGATACTTGTCCTGCGGACACATCGTTTTTCTCCTACCTGTTTATGCCTTGTGTTTCCCCTGGGAAACCTTTTCCCTCTTGCATAAGCCAATGGCAATTCTACTAGCACCATTTCTTTCTTTTCATCACTGTTGCTTTGGTTGGTTTATAGGAGATGCTGTCATGTATAAAGAAAACCCGGGCTTCTCTCCTCTCATACAATGTTAGGACAGGGCTGTGATGCAAAACATAGGGCACAGACACTGTCCTGAGCGGCTCTTACTCTAGCAGGGAGAGCGAGTGACGTAGTGTCATAACATTATAAACGCCACAAACATAAAGTGGGCTGGGCGGCCTCACTGCAGGAAGGTGTTGATGAAAGTATAGGATTTAATTAACAGCTCAGGCTTTGTTCATCCATTCCTAAGGACATTTTTAGCAAAAATTAGAAGTAATGTGTTTTGTATCAAAGAAAAAGGTGGTGTGGGTACATCAGTTTAAATGAAAGGGAAGACTCAGAAAAATCTATTAATGAGAAAGATTGGGAGCCACTGATTCTCAAAACTAAGCTTAAAAATGTGGACTTCCTAAGTCTAGAGAGGTTATGAACAGGCATGCGGAATTAAAAATAAGGTATATTTGTTGATATAAGCCTACATTTCCTTAGTATGAAATGAGTAACAAAAGCAGGGCACTGCACTCATTTCTCTCCCTCCATTGCAATTCCAAGCAGTGGTAATCTTGGTGACTCAGGCAGTTGGAACTCAGACACATTAGGGGAAAACCTTCCTTCTACTTACCCCTTAAACCCACACAGTGCCTCACATGGAATGAGGCGCATTTAATGTGTTGCTAGACTGGTTCTATTTCCATATCACACCCATCTTCAGCCACAATTAACAGATTCACTGTCCAGTCATCATTACAGAAGGAAACAGTATGTTTTTTAAACCCGTTGAAGCCTAAGAGAGACAAGCATCCTTTACACCCTTCATTAGCTCTATGTTTTTAAAAGATTTATAGCTATGAGGAGTGTATAATTGCAGCAGTATTTGAAATAGCATTAGATTGTTTCAAATAGCTAAATTGCAATTATTTTTCCTAATGTAAGGGACATTTTTGGTCAAAGCTTGTTTTGTTTAGAAACCAATTAACCAATTGAGAAAATTTAAGGATTAAAAAATGAGAATACTATACGCAAAATATTACCCAATGATTTATAATTACTTTTTAATTTATTTATTAGAAAGTTTTCAAAATGACCTTAAAACCAGTTGATAATATGTTCTTGACTCTTTTAGAGTGCTCAAATGTTTTGATTTCCATTTTGTTAAAGTTTTGTTTATTAGTTTATTTGTCATCACCAGATTGAGAGGGAATTATTTAACATCAAATAGAGCTTTTGTATTTTATAAATGTATTTTGATTATAGTCTACGTAAGACATGTGACTTCAATTAAGACACACTTTCTATATTTTAGGCCAACACTGAAGAATTTGCATCTATCACAATTTCTACCATAAATACATGTTATTAAATGCATTTGACAAAAGACACAATTTCCAAATCCACCGGGTTTAAAGCATTTAAATATAATTTGAAATAGATCATTCTGCATTGTCAGTTTTCACTTTTTCCAGCTATAGAATGTCGTGATGGCAAGTGCTGTGGTCCCAGAAAGAGCCTAGGAGTCTTCCACCCCAGAGGTCGATAACTTTGTGATGCCTGAGTCAAGCCCCCTTTTTACAGCTCTGAGTTATACTTCCTGCATCTGTGATCATGTAAGAAGTTTCTTGGATGCAGTTCAGACTTGAAAGTCTAGGAAAGAAGAAATTTTTATGGTCTGATGATGGTAGAGTTTGGAGTCGCCCTTCATGTCTGATATTTGAAGTCGCAAATGAAAAGCTGAGACGCCGGAAACTAAAACAACACAGTGGCAGAGGTTGTTCTCTCTTATGAAATTAACTCTCAAATGTTATGACCAACTTTTGCACTCAGAATCTCACTCTAACTTTGCTCTGATTTGATTTTTTTAGGACAAGTTAAGGTCCCGTTGTAAGACATTCATGGGCCTTTAGCCAAAAATAATAAAATTCTGACCTGCCCTGCATCTCTTTTGAAAAGTAGAAAAGATCCCAAGAGATTGCAATTTTAGATCTCACACATAATTTCCCATTCCCCTCCTATAAATCAGGCTTCTGTAAAATAGTGAGTTATACCATTCACATTTCTGCAGATACTAAAATTCCCCATTCATTTTCCAGTCTGCATTCTTAAAAAAGGGGGGGGATGTTAGCAGAGATTGTTAAGAGTTGTGGTAGTCAAAAAGAATTGGCAGAATTCCAGTGTGTAGAACTTGTTGACATTCTGCCAATGCCATTACTAATGCATGTTGCTAAGCAGAGTTGATATTCAGCCAGTATATTCTAGCATAGCCATACTGACTGTTAAGATCTTGAGATATTTCCATTGCAGTAGATAAATAGCCACTATTCCATGCCTCCTAATATCCCCTCCCCAATCCTGGTTTACCAGTTGGCCACTTTCCCTAGGAACACCCCTCCAAACTCCAGCCCCATTTACTGTTTTATATATATGAAATAATGTTTAGCATTGCCCTATAAGAAGACTGAGGACCTTGCTCTAGCTAGCCCAGGGATGGTCCCTGGTTTGATGAGTGAGTGTTCACTCTCTTGCTGCTATTAAATACTTGGATGTGACTCTCATCTCTCAGTGCACAGGGAACGCAGCTGTGCGAGCTGAGGGGGAAGAGGCTGCCCTGTCTCGCAGGTAGAGCTGGACTGTGGCCTGATTCCTGTCTGTCATCATCAGCTGTTTTCCTCTCTGTCATCACCAGTTCCCCTCTCTGTCACTTGTGGAGCGCTTCTTCATGGTTACTATTTCCCAGACACTGTGTGTGCAAGAACAATATGATGAGTCTTTTGTCCTACAAAACTAAATAAGAGAAGTCTCATCAGCTGGAGGCAGGGGTATATTAAGTAGAGTGTGGATGAGAGAGAGGGAGAAGGGGTTACCAGTGCCTGAGACAAATGCTTAGGTGGCCTGTTTGATGAATTTGTTTATTCATTCCATGTATAATCATGGAACATGTATTCATACAGGGCTAGTGATATAGAAGTAAACAAGAGAGACATCTCCCTCCCCTCATATTACTGCGATCCAGTAAGAAATTCTCTAAAATGAATTATATAATTATTAAATGTCTCATAATTCTTTGAGAACTCACTTCAAATTTTAATGTGCTTGTTTAATCTTTCCTATAAAATCAATGATATTTAGTATAATTCATTATTGCTTGGAAGAAACACAGTCTAACATAGACAACTAAGTATTTGCTATTTATTGTTATTGTCTATTAGTTCTGTATAAACAAGACACTTGGCTATTTTGAAATAAAATGTAAAGTTGGTTGAGTAAAGGCCACACTACATTTGGCCATTTATGTTTCTCTTGCATTTTTCATCCTGTTTGGCAAGAGCGTCTTCATCATCTGCCCTACATGGAGAGGGAATTGTTTAATGACTCGCTCGGGTGTGGAATTCATGGTTGACCCCCCTCGAATCCTTATCACCTGATTCTTTGGCCCATTATTTTTTTACAGCCTGCTTATAAATGGATTATTTTTAGTTTCAAACAACTATGGACATTTTCTCAAATCTCGTTTTTCCATAATATCAGTACTGCATTTTGGTCTTCATTTTTTAAAAGGAGGAGAAAAAGTGATCATACTTGTTATTTCCTTGGGCAGTATCAAGAGAGAGATAATTCTTGACTGAGTGATGACTACCACATCCAAGTGAGGGCAGTCAGTCTCAGTGACCCCCTGGGTGATTTCGCATCCCAGTTACTATACTTACAGAGGCTAAGAGAGGTTAAGAATTTGCCTAAGAGTTCAAGGCTGCTAAGTGGCACAGCTGGGATTCAAAGCCTGTCCTGTCTCTCAAGACTTCTGTACTATTCACAAACACATATTGGTACATGAAAGTCAGATATTTTCCTGGGTTCAATAGTAGCTGTAGGTACACTACTAGTATTTTTGGGGAAATATTCTATTTCTTTAGTGTGATTATTTTGTATTTCATTTCCCTGGAATGGCCTCCATTGTAGTGATGGAGATGATGGTAGTTATTAAAATCATGGAATTGAATGGGACCTTATAAAACTGATGGTGGGCAGTCATTCAGCCACTGGAGCTCCTTGGGTTATAATGAACTCACTGAGAACTTCTTCATTTTTAGTTCTGCTGTGTGGAACTGGATAGTACTACCTCCTCCACTGAGAACCAAGCAGAACAGTTATCCTTTACAGAAAGCACAGTGTGTGGCATATGCTCCTCAGTGGTATTTTGAACCACATGGCGTAAGCTGAACTGTTTCTGTTTCTGACATTGGGAAACAGAGGGTCTAGGAACCCACGTGACACAGGAGACCATGTCTACCAGCTGGGAAACTGGCTCCATGGGGACATGGTGTAGTGTTCACACCAAAGTCATTCTGCCACTGAATTATTAGCGTAAACCCGAGCAAAATGGCCCTGCAAGTACTTGAAAACAGCAATCGTATTTTTCCCCTAAATCTTTTCTTTCATAGGCTAAACACACTTGGTTTGCTGAATATGTGTACGGCCTGGTCTCCGGAGCATTCAGAGTTTTGGTCAACATCTATCAGCAGAAATAAGCACAGTCCCTCAAACGTGGCCCCCCTGGTATGCACTGAAGTGGGAAGGTGAGTCTTACTCTTCCCTAAGCAGATGAAAGGCATACTTTTGTCTGACTTTATTTTGGCAAGGCCCTGGCTTGTCATATCCTCACCACAAACTAAATGTGCTACCTCTCGTTTCCCATTCATTGCTAACAAGCCAAGTCTCCTTAGTCCTGTATTTTTGTAGTTTGAGCATGAGTGTGAGAATTTCAACTTCCTTCCTTTAAATTTCATCTTATTAGGCCTACCTTGCAGTTGTCCATTCCAGGATTGGGTTATTTTTCTTCAGATTTATGATACTTGGAAAAAAATGCATATATGCTCTGTATTTCTTCATCTGAAACTCTTAAAACAGGACTTTATGTTGAGAGGCTGTATGTTAAACCCCACATTATAGCACAGCAGAGGAGACTGAAGGGAAACCCCCATGGCTGTTTGATGGGAATGGCCTCGATGCAGGGAGCACGGCTTGGCCATTCTCTCAGCAAAGGCGAACCGAGAGCATGCTCCTCTTCTGTGCCCACCTGAGTTTCAGGCAATGGTGTGGAAGCAACACACCAAATGACAGAAATCCCTTTCCTCCAGGAGCTTCTGTCCTCATAGGAACATGCAGACAACAAGCAAATAGGTGAGAAAACTATATAATGCATGCTAAGACTGATATTATGGGGAGAAATAAGTGGTGGTGCTGTGGGGGGGGTCAGGTATGGGGAGGGACTTGTATGAGGAGGTAGCCCCCTAAGTTCTTCGCAGAGGCCTCCGTCAGAGTTATTATGCTGCACTGTGAATATTTGTCCTTTGCCCGACTCCTCCCATCTTTAGACAAATTATTTTCCCAGAATAATTCCTACATCTTATTCATCTGGATATTTCCAGTACCAGGCACAATGCTTCAAAAAAGTACAATGAATTAGTAAAAGACCTTAAAATCTCAATGATAAAAATAATAGTTAGCATAAACTGAGCATTAACCGTGTGCTGTGCCATGTAATATTGTCTCATTTACTTCTGACTTTATGAAAAGATTTTTAATTTTAAATGATTATTACTCTGCCCATTTTACTAATGAGGAAACTCAGCTAGCAATCAATGGAAAAGAAATGTAAACCTAGGCCCCATCTCCAAATCCCTTGTCTGTTAAGTTTCTGCCACATAGAACAGAAGCAGGTACTTTGTGAACTTCTGTATGACTAGAAATTTTATAAGGTGGGATCAGAAATTATGATTTTATTATATTTTAAAAAGGAATGTAGCCCAGGTAAAAGCTGAAACAAAACAAGGCAAGTCAAAGTCTATGAAACCAATAAATTCAATTAATTCGCTCAAAATAACATGTCCAAATAGGTGTTTCTAAGTCAATGTTTCTATTATGGTGGATTTGAGAACAGGGAAATGAGAAATGGGAAGGAAAGCATGACCCAGCAGCTACATTGCAGACTTGAACTTGAAGTAGTTGCTTTTCCTTCTTAAGAAGGTGTGATGGCAGGGACTGGGGAAGGTCAGGCAGAGGCTGCATTAACAATTGATACAATGTGTTAATCCAAACAGGGCTCGGGAAATCATCAGTGTCTTATTCACTGGTCAAGCAGCAATGGGGCTGATTTTCGTGATAATTCGACTACCCTGGCCAGGCTGCACAAACGTTCCGAATAAAATCAAGCCAGGCAGTAATGAGCAAAAGCAGCGGGAGACAGATTACACTATAGAAACGAATGGCGCCTGGCCGCACGGTGATCTTCACTCCTTGCGCAATTCTTGTGCCCCTGAATGCAGCGAAATGGTGGGTCGGGAGGCCCGCGGTGTCAACGCGTTGACCGGCAAGAAAAGGCTGGAAGGGTATCTCCATACGTCGGATATAAAAATTAAAGGTAAAAACTTTGGGAAGTCTACTTGGGAATATGGGTATTTGGAGAAATTTCCATACTCACACACTTTGTACATCCCTTTGCTTTTATGATTAGTACTGCTTTTCTTGCAGGACATTGAATTGATTTTTAGCAACAATCTCAGCCTGTCCCTTGCATTTCAAATCCAATGCCTGGTGCTTCTGGAGTGAAACATTCGAAATCGTGATGGAAACATTATAATTCATGAGACTAATGAAGTTCTAAACCAGAATCGCCATTGTAAATATTAATAGCCTCAGGACACTGAAAAAGACTTACATTTCTTCATTTTAGGGAAAAGGGTAAAATCCACTAAACTTTAAGAATCATCCTTGGTTACTTTCTGTATTTACTTTGCCGTGAGAAGTGGGATATGATTAAAAAGCTAGGCCTATAACTAAGCTTGGGGTTATTTTGTATTTTTAAAAATAACTCTGGGATGGTTTTTAAAGCACTTGCAGAATATTAGATGAAGTCTCATTGCCAGTAACTCACGGCATTAGTCCACTGGGCCTGTGTAACGAAGTGACGTCCGCTGAGTGGCCTGACCAATAGAAATTTGTTTTCTCACTGTTCTGGTGGCCAGACACCTGAGAGCAAGCATGAGCAGGGCTGGCTCTTTTGAGCCCTGTCTCCTCGGCTTGTGGACCGTGGGCTGCCCCTGCTCCTCTCACTGTCTGGTCTGTGTCCTAAGCTTTTTTTATGCTGTATTGGATCAGGGTCCACCCTAAGGATCTCATTTAACTGTACTAACCTCTTTAGAGACCCTGTCTCCAAATACAGACACCTTCTGAAGTGCTGGGGTAGGACTGTGACAGTTAATTTTGGGCGGCACAATTCAGCCTTACTAAGAAAGCATTCCTAAGAGAAACCAGTACGGGGTTGGGAGGAAACTAAACAGGAAGGGGCGCAGCACCGGGCGAGTCAGGCAGTCTCAGCTCATGCTGGGGCGCTCTGGTGTGGGGAGCTCTGGAGTGCCCAGTGCACTCAGAGTTGTCCCAGCTCAGGAGAGGGGACTGTCCTCTTGTGCTTTCCAACCCTGCACCACTGGTCGTTAGCCACAGGAAAGGAGGTGGTAGGTAATGTCTCATATACTTGGGACTCCGTGTGTGCAGTTAAAGTGGATGGGAAGCCCCATGCATGACCGTAGAGAGCTGCACGTGTGAGCTCTTAGATGCAAAGGTCATACGTGGGTGTGGGAGCTAGGACCCTGGGGGTTCTGGGCAGGGTGCCCACTCCATCCACTCCAGCAGGTCATATGGGCAATTATAAGGAAAGTGTCATTTGTTCAGAAATATATTTTAGTCTCTATGTGTTCACGCTTTGATCAATTTAAAATGTATATAGCTGGGACATTGTAACACTTCTGGATTTTTAGAATGATGGTTTTTCTTTTAAAGGCTACCTATTATGCAATATCAAATAGTACCAAAAAAGTTAAAATTTATTTAACATCCCACCACTCAAATGTAACCATTAATATTTTTCCATATTGTGAGTAGATGAACTGATTAGGCATAAATATATAAAATGTGATCAAAATACATACATTTCTAAGGAGATGTCAGTTTTCCTCAAAAGAATCCATAAATTCAATACAGTTCTAATCAAAAGTCCCCATCAGTTTACTTCTGGAACTAGCCAGACTCTTTCTAAAAGTGCACAGAAGGGTGGTTTTCTGACTAGAGTGCAGACATTATCCTACTAAAAAGAGGAACTCACAAGGTAAGTGTAGAATGAGTCATACTAGAAATTCAAGCATTTTACCAAGCTGCAGCAGTTAACATGGTAATATATTTACAAATAAGTTAATGTGTAAGACCGAGGAGAATGAAAAGCCAACAGATATTTGAGTGTACATGGAACCTCAGTATGTGGTGGAGAAGGGGTTTTAAAAACATCGGTGTAGAAAGGTAGACTGTTTGACCTCAGGTGGATTAAAAATCTAAGTATCATAGATAAAAGTTTATGATCATTTGGACACAATAGGAGTTTACAGGGAGTTTCTTAAATACTAAATTTAGAAATCACAAAAACAAAGATGAACAAATGTAACTGTATCAAAACTTTTACCTTTTGGCACAAAAAAAAGATGCTTAAACAAAGCAAAAATACATTTATATATAGTAGGGAAAGGATTAGCATTCAATTAATATGAGACTACTACATATTGATTAAAATTTAAAAAGGGGCATCTGATAAAAATTGTACAAAGGAATAAATATCATTCACAGAAGACAGAAATCCAAATGGTCAATATGCTTAGAAAAAGATCCAAGCTCTAAATTCATACTTAAATTTTTCACTAGGGCTGTAAGTGAATCTAAAAATAGGTAGACCTTAATTTTACAAATAAGTAAGAAAATTAAAACAACTAACACAATCAAAAGATACAGTTTCATCCCCATCAGACTGGTAAAAAACCAAAAACATGTTTGTTGAAATCGAGTGCTGGTGAAGACCTGGGCACGTGACGGTTCTCACAAACTCTGGAGAGTCAGTTGGCAGGCAGGTTCAGATTACTGATACTCTTTCAGTTGCCAGTTGTATTTCAGGGTGAAAAGCCTGAAGAATTCTCATGGCTGTTTCGAATACAGAGACTTGCTCAAATGTATTCAGTGCCGCCTTACTTGTAATAACAAAAATGTGGAGCAATTCAAATGTCCATCATCAGAGACATGAATTTTTTCACTTATTAAATGAATTTTTATTAATCCTACTATTTGCCAGAGTCTGTTATAAACATTCATATATCATTACAACACAAAAATAAATGATGGTACATTCACAGAGTATTAAAATATGAAGCACGAGCTAGGTCAATCTATAGCATGACTAGAATTTAGAAAGTATGACGTTGAGTGAAAAAGTGAGTTGTGGAACGTTACACACTGTGTGCAACATTACAGGAACATTTAACACAAATACAACATGAGAGTCTACATGATTTATGACTATCATTAATATTTAGTAAAGATACAAATTATATTCTTGATAAGATGATAGTGATGTGTCTTATGTTTATGACAGTGATGACCTAAGAGGAGGAGGAAGTGAGACGGGTGCGGAGTGCAGGGCCCAGCAACTTTATCTCTAACGTGTCATTTAAAACGGAAAACAAAATGTTGCAGCAATTGCACAACACCGCTAACATCTGCCTGATCTGTGTGTTAGCGAGTGTGCGTGTCGCACGCTTCAGGCTGCGGTCTGTTGCAGACCTGTGGGAATCACAGGGTCTCCAGCAGGATCTGAGCTGGTAAAGCAGCTTCCCTCTGCAGGGAGCTCAGAGGTCCAACCCCTCCTGCTGCGATTTCCGGACATTCATGGCTTCTCTCCTGTGCCAGGAGAAGCACTTCACCTCCCACCACCCTGTGTGCATTCCAAGGAGGGAAGAGAAGGGGGGGTGTGTTTCCTCTCATTAAAAGCCCAACCCAGAACCTGCACTTGCTACTTGTCTTTGTACCTCGTCTGCTAGAACGTAGCCGCAGGACCACCTCGCTGTAGGTGAAGGTAGCGATTTTATTACCAGGTAAGAGATGGGGAACAGTTATTGGGGGCCAGCTATCCATTTTTGCCATAGTATGTGTATGACCAACTTCTGTTTTTCCAATAGTCAAAATAGAAATCTGATATAGAAAATCATATTATTTCTAAATAGAAAATCCCGTTATTTGAAAATAAGCACAGATGGCATCTTCCCTGCCCATCTTTGTGCACACAGTTCCTCCTCCGGTTTTATTACTCACCCAGTTACAATGCTGAGTAGGAGCAGTGGTGACAGACAATGTTGTTATGAGCCTGTCATTCATGAAAACACACAAAATTTTCCCATTGACTCGTTTTTAGTGTGGTTCTTAAAGGTGGCTCTGTCTCTGCAGTGAATGGATCCCAGGAAGACGGGATGGGAATACAGGCAGGGGACCCATGAAGAGGGCCCTTCAGAATTCCAAGAAAGAGGCAGTGTTGGTTTGGACCAGAGCGCTTTGTGGTAGGGGTGAAGAGAACTGTTTCCATTCTGTATAGATTTTGATGAAGGTGAAGGGAAGTGCTTGGATTCAAACATATTTTTAAGGTAGAACCAATAGCATTTTCTGGTAGCTTACACTGGACTATACACAAGAAATGGATAGGAAGAAAATAAGAATAAACAATGACTATTGGTTTGGGGCTTGGACTTGAGCAATCAGTAAATTGGGATACTGTCATTTAAGATGGGAAGGCCACGGGAAGAATCAGAAAGTGGCGAGGGAGGCAAGGATTAAGGATTACATTTTGGTCCAGTTATATTTGAGAAGACTATTAGAATTTTAAATAGAGATATCAAATCAGTATTTTGACATTGGAATCTGGCATTTAGAGGCAAGGTCTTGGTCATTAGAGATATGAATTTTGAGTTTTCAGTATGTAGATCGAATTTAAAGTTATAAATCTGGAAATAAGCTTCAATGGAGTGAATATGGAGAATAAAAGCTCAGAGGACCGAAACACCAAGGACCCCTGAATAGGGAAGTCCTGATAAGAGAAAACCTCAGTGTGTGAGAGGAACATACAAGTGCAGTGAAGGAGGGAAGACCAGGAGAGGCACTGTCCTGAAGACTTGATCAGCCATGGCAAATACTGCTGAAGGTCAATGAAATGAAAAGTGAGAGTGGACCCTTGGATTTGGTCCCCTGGAGGTTATTCACCAGTTTGGAAAGTCCACATTTTGAGGGCTACAGTAAATGGGGACTTGCTCAGAGTCAGGAGAAAGGGAGAAACAGAGGGAGGCAGGGAAGTGCAGACAGCGAGACGCAGGTATCTCCACCAATAAGCTTTGCCGCAGAGGGAGAAGGAATGAAAGAGCTCCTGCATGGAGGCAGGAGTTGGGCCAAGGGAGTTTTCTTTCTCCTTTTTAATAAACGGGAAAACTTATAGCCCGTTTCTAGGGTGATGGGAATGATCCAGCCCAGAAAATCCATAGCGTGGGAGAGAAAACAGACAAGAGACCAATGTATTTCTGGGAATATATCCAAAGAAACTCAAAATACTAATTTGAAAGAAATAAGCACCCCTATTTTCCTTGCAGCATTATTTACAGTCACCAAGATATGGAAGCAGCCCAAGTGTCCATCAGTAGATAAGTGGATAAAACAACTATGGGACATTTACACAATGGAATACTACTCAGCTGTTAAAAAAGAAGAAAATTTTACCCTTTGTGACAGCATGGATGGACCTGCAGAACATTATGCTAAGTGAAATAAGTCAATCAGAGAAAGACAAATACTATATGGTTCCACTTATGTGTGGGATCTAATGAACAAACTGAACTAAAAAGCAGAAGAGAGACAGACTCATAGATAGAGCAGATGACAGCTATTGGCAGGGGGAGGTTAGGTGGCGGAGGGACCGAGCAAAAAGAAAAAGGACGCATGGACATGGAGAAGAGTGTGGTCTTTGCAGGGGTGGGATGTGAGGGCGTTAAATGGTTATGGAAAAAATACAATTAAAACTTTAAAAAGAAGAAGATAAGGACTCAGAATCAATACTTATGGACGTTTTGGCTTTCAAGAAGATCTGAACAGTTCTCTTTTTTGCAACAAGGAGGACAGGATATATAGGTGCCGTATAGATGGGTGGACTCAGAGGTGAGAAAAGGAGAACATTCTCTTCCGTTTGCCTCGGTTTTCCCAGGTATGTGAGGGCCTCAGCTGAGAGTGAAGAGGGGAGAGCGTGCGGAGGTGTGAGGAGAAGGGGGAGGCTGTAAAGATTCACCCGAGGGGAAGGAAGTGGCCTGAATGTGGAAGTATGGGAGGGACCGGGAGAAGGCTGCGGTCACGTGGAGTGGTGATCGTTAATAAAAAGGGAGACAGCGCGTGGGGATTGTCTTTCTGCAGGTGGCTTCCTCTAGTCTGCTACAGGTGCAGAGCAGACCGAGGGTTAATGGGGATGAAATGTGCTGACCACTCATAGGAGGTGGAGAAAGTGCGCACAGGGAAACGATACAAGGTGTGCACGAGACACACCCATGTGTCCTTCCTGCTCCCTCGCCCACCGGATCATCGTCACCCTCTCGGTTACGGAAACCACTTCCTTCCTTGCTTAACAGCTCCATCGCCTACCCACGCTCTCCCAAGCAGTGCCATTGGCTGTGCTCGTCTCCGGCGCGTCCAGCCTTTCGGCGTCTGCGGGCCACACCGGAAGAGGAGGAATTGTCATGGGCCACACGAGAAATACACTGTGACATGTAATCACAAAACAGTCTCATAACATTTTAAGTAAACTTGCGATGTTGTGTTGGGCTGCATTCACGGCCATCCTGGGCTGCATGCGGCCTGTGGGCTGCAGGGTGGACACCCCTGTTTTAGACCTTTATATATAAAAATTATTGTATATTTTTATACTGCTTCCTTAACCCAGAATTATTTTCATTATTTAAATATTATTTATGTTTTGTTTAGCTGTAGTTTGTTCATTACCATTTCTGTGTATATATCTATATATATATATATATATCTAGATATAGATATAATTCAGATATAGATACAGATATACATATAATTCAATTAAATGAAAATACCACAATCTGTTCTTATGTTGATGGATATTTCCAAAACATCTTCTAGTCAAGAACTAAGAAAAAGTTTATTAAAAGTGATGAGTTCATTTTCAACAATAATAAAACCCAGTCTACCAATAAAAGCAGGGAGAATATTACTAGCCCCATAAAAATATAACCTTAAGTAGGATATTTCATATATCAGAAGTATGGAATGAATATTTACATATGTGTTATTCCTTCTAAAAAAGTGACTATTTCTAGTGAGAAAAGTATTTTCTCAATCATATTTAACATAGCTTAAAAAGAATTTCCAAATACAGTAAGCAATTACTGGGTTATTTCTCCCATCAAAGACCCCACATCAAGTTAGTATTTCCAATAATGCATAACGGTTGCAAACAACTGATCAAAAACTCCAACTTGTGTAAGAAGTTTATGGTGAAGATTTCTACCGTCAGAACAACCCTCTGCATGACTCGTGGTGCTTTATCTGTGTGACGTTCAAACACAGCATCAATTTCTTCCCAAATAACTGCATTTAGCTTTTATGTGACAAAACGATCTGCAAGCCCAAGTCTGGAAACCACTCACCTGCTCAGCCCAACCTTTCTTCCTGAAGCTTCCTTGAACAGAGAGATCATTTGCAAGTGACAAGCACAATATAAAACCTGGAAAGCAAAATAGCATGCACTGTCTAGGAAACATAACACCCCCTTTTCCTCTCCAAATCCTGGGAAAATGCTTATGGGAAGTGTAGGGTACTCTGAAGTTTGGTAGACTTCTTTGGTTGTGTTTTTTAGTTTGTTTCCCAGTAGTGTGGTGGCTAAATTTAGAAGTGAGGAGGAAAGTACCCTCAAGCCTGAACTACAGCATGCCTATATTTGCTGCTCACCAATAGATTCATGATAATAGCAATAGGAATATAGTAAGTGTATACTGTATGGGGAGGGGCCAGGCACCTCACTGCTCGCTCCATGTAGACTATAAAATAGGGTCATTGCACAGGGTTAGGAGTTAGTTTTACCATTCCCACCAGTACAGACATGGAAATGGAGGTTTGTCCCCTGGGCCTCCAGCCTGACCATGTCCTGCCCTGCTGCTCACACCCTTGGGTCTAGTCAGCTGACTCCAGTCCCTTCCTCCACCACACCCCAGGCCCTCACTCTTCCTGGGCATAGTTTCAGTCCGAACCCATTTCTTTGCAAAGTCTCTGGGCAGACTTCTTGCCCAGTCTTCAATGCACACCAGGTCCCCAGCTCTACTTTTCCATAATGTCCCCCAGCTAATCTAGTGACTGTTGATGGGTCCCCCTTCTCTTAGTCCCCTCAACAATTAACCAGGAGCTCACTGCACTGTTGAGCTCACCAGTGGTTTACTCGCACTGATAGTTTCCTACCAATGTGACAGTAATTCACTTGATGGGACTCCTTTTGACTGCGTGGCATCCTTTGCCGTCTGAAGTATAACAGGCTAGTTCAATGTTCATCGCGAATTCATTATGTTCCAATTTCCAGGCTGCACACTCTCAATGTCTAAAAATAGAAAGTTTGATGACACATAATTCTCACCCACGGGAGCTCAGCATAAAAAATGAAGGCGAGGTGGGGCACATTGTGTTACCGGGTCCCTTTGTGGGTGCATCACAGTATTTGCTCTCATGACAGTGCTGTGAGGAAGGTCATTTTGTCCCGAGTTAAAGGCCACACAAGCAATCCGTGTAACATGAGTCTAGGTCCATTGGCTTTTGGTCCAAACTTTCAGCTAAAACTGCATTCCTAATCCTAGGGCCTCATTACCATCAGAGACTTGAGCACACATTCCTTGAACAGTGTCAGATGCTAAGTTGCTGGAAATTCGGTGGTTGGCGTGTTTGGATTCTCCCCAAAGGAGATCCTGAGACAGGAATTGGTTGTAGGTAGTTTATTAAGGAGATGATGACAGGAAGCACAAGTGACATAAAAAGAAGAGTGAGACAGGGGACACAGAAAACCTATAAAAGAGGCAACTGGGGTTCAGTGCTGCTGGGGACACTGTGAGAAACCCCAAGAAACTGAGACAGAGAGGGGGCATGTGAACACCACCTCTCATCCACCATTAGCCAACTGTTGGAAGGAGAGGGACCGTCCCCTGCCACCTGTTCTCAGTTGGCCTTGGGCAAGGCAGAGCATGTGCCTGAGATGGGAAGATGTCAACCTACCAGAAACTTCTGCCACTGCTGCAGCTGAGCCCAGGGGCAGGCAGAGGACATGGGCAGGCCACGAACAGCATCTGCTCCAGCGGTGACTCAGACGAACAGGCTCAAACATGAGCACTGCTCTCTTGGAACTGATAGTCCTGGAGCACAAGTTTGCAGCCAAGGGGAGGGAGAGCTCAGGGAGGAACCGGAGAACCGGATGCTCCATGGTGTGGAGGTGGGCAGTCTCCCTGTCAGATCCAGGGCATGCCAACACACTGTGCGGAATCATTGCCCACTGGTTCCAGGATTCTGGGAGAAAATGCACCAGTCCACCCCAAGGAGCCTTGCTTTACGTCCACACCACTCACATGGTTGGCCACAAACACTAGCATGCTACAAATACCACTCTTACGAACATCAGTGCCGGGGGTGGTGTATGGATGTTGGGCTGGTTATGCAGCAATGTGCACAGGGCATCAAGCTACTTTCACCCCTGCCTCACACAGGCATGAATTCCCCGGAAATGTCTTGTACTCCATCTCCCTAATATAGTAATTTTTTTACCAAATTCCCTTCTCCTTATTAAAAACAATTCTAATTTCTTTTATTTATGTATATTTTCTCAAACTTTTATTTTGTGGTTCATTCATGAGGATCATGTTATGAATGTCCGTGCTTCTGGTCCACTTTCAAGTCCCAGGGATAACTCAGTCAGTCTGACTATACAGATCTGCCAAAACAGAACATAGGAGTGAAATGGTGGGATTTTTAATCACATTAGCCACATGATTCGATACAAAAACAATTGAATTCCTGGAAACATTTGACAAGATATTAATTGAACTGTATGAGATTTTCTCATATTTCCAAGAAATGTTCCCCTCTGCGTGTCAACAATGCAAACATACTGGGTAGGCTCACACACGCACACCCAGAGAACGGCACAGGGCCGTGTGATCTGGGAGAGGCAAATAGCACATGTCTCTGATTAAGTCCAAGTTTAGGTGGCTTGTCTGAGAACTTCAGTACAACAATGAGGCCCAAAGTGAGATTCAATTTTGTAATTCCTTGTCTCGCTAATTAGCAGTGAGATTTAGAATTCCTGTTTAAAAATCAGGCGTTGTAAATGCCTAAGCCTCAATTGCCTATGCAAATGCCACACATTTTCACACTGTGTGGGACGACTGCATACACAAACAGGTGATTTGACAGTTAATGATTCATCTGCACGTGCAAACCCGCAATCTTAACACACAGATGCCAACTGGTGTGTGTAAATCATGTTTCTTGTGGGCCCGACTCACCCAGTCTCTTTTCTCCTTTTAGAGAAATCTGCCCTTCAAATAGTTTTTTTGGTTACAGAAAATCTGTTAACATTCCAGGAATTTGAGGCAAAAGTATTATTTAAAAAATTTAAACATATTTGAAAGAAATACTCTTCTTTGCCCATTTAATCTTCAAGAAAACAAAATTGGGCCTTTTTAGTTCCAAACTTATCAGATATCCTATCTACATTCCCGTGTGCCTTATATGTTTGATTAGAAATATAAAATTATGACACAGCTGGTTCTGTATTTATCATCTTAACACTTTTCAACCTGAAATAACATAAAAGCTTTTTTTCTTCAGAAGGCCAATATTTAAAAGGTGTTGATTTATGTAAATCAATAATTTATCAACTCGCTGTCTCCCCTGGCTGCCAGCCAGATGCTTCTTGCTTTGCTCGGCCAGACAGTGTCAGCTGCCACACATAATGGCCTCTGCTTCATGTAGAAATAAGAGCATAAATATTTTAAAAATCCTGCTACAGGAAGGAAGGAGGGTTGGGGCGGGGGCTGAGAGATTTTACTGGTTCATTGTGAGAGCAGAAAAAGTCTACATATTTTATGGGTTGGTGTTATCAGAAGTGGAGGCAGGGACGTCTCTTAGCCTGATTTTTATCTCCTAACAAGCCTGACAGACCAAAGTCTTTTCATAGCAATTTGTTGAAGACATCTGGTGAGGCTTTCTAGCGGATGAACACGCGGCAGAGTGTTCATCTGGCATCAGTTGGCATGGCAACCGGTAAAAGACTATTCAACATCAGTAGGTTTCAAAAAGGTTGAGGCCTAGTTGAAAATCCATTTGGGCTCCTACCTGCAAAATTCTTTTGAAAATGCACTAAATCTTTTCTTAGGGCTCCAGAGACTGAGCCAGTATGTACGACTGTGGCACCTTCGATCTTAAATAATTTTCAAAACATGGGATTAATGACTCCCGTCACTGGAGGTATTGCGGAAGAACTGGACTCACTCACGCTGTGCGACGGAGGATATTGGGAGAAATATGGTGGCTGTTTCTCTTTGTGTCTGACCATGCAGGAAACAAATTCTAAGTTAACAGGGTCAAATGAAAGAAAGAAAATATTTACATGTTTCTGTAAAAATCAGCTATATTTATCCTAAAGAACTAAATGAGATTTTCAATGCTAAAATATGTATGTCCTCAGAACATTTTAATGTAGTTTTTTAAAAAGATTGTTACTGTTTTATGCTAAAATACTCTAGATGAAGGATACTTTATTTTTTTTACTATAAACCAGTTTAAGCAATATGCTTTGCTATCAATTGTTATAATTTTTTTGAAAATGATATAAACAATAACAAGGTCTTTGCTGGTGTACCTCAAATCTTTATAAACTGTAACTAAGCTAATATAACATTAATTAAAACAAAAAATCCCCATGTAATTTTATCCAAAATATGTCATGTATTGTAACAAGTATTTTAAATTTATAGCTAGCTTCCTAAATGAAATGAAGGAAAAATATAATTTCTAAAAACATACCCATATATGTATATATATGAAAAATAAATCATAAAATGCTGTATCACTGCCCTGACCATGAGTTAGTTTCATTTAAATTATCCACTTCAACAGAGGGCAGTCACCAAACTTAATTTTTAAATAAAATGATGCTAATTAAAATTCAATTAATAATGTTCTTGGATGACGGGGTTCCCAATGGCGTGTGGAACAACCCATCAGCAACCACCACCACCATCCCCATGATGCTCAGAATAGCGCCGCAGAGAGACGGTGTCCTGCTGGTGCCGTTTCTCCCCTCTAGGATGGTATGCGAATCCATGGGATGACCTAGGAAGCTCCGGGCCTCCTCGGAAGTCAGGCCAGGACGCACAGAGAGGGCGGGATTTGTGGGAAGTGCGAGTGATTGTGTCACACCGCTTTTCTTTCTGTTGCTTCAGAGGCAGTACAGATATTTACAAGTGATGATCCACCTGCTGTAGAGGACAGAAAGGTCCACACTATGGATGACAATCTGCATATTTGTCCTGGTTTTAACCCTGATCCTCTCAAGGACAAAGACCCTTGTCCTTTCAGTTCCTTAAATTCCCTTGCAAGAAAGTGGTGTGTTTCAGTGGGTTGAGTGCCTGCCTGTGAACCAAAGTGTAGCTGGTTCGATTCCCAGTCAGGTCACATGCCAGGGTTGTGGACCAAATCGTCAGTAGGGGGCATGTGAGAGACAACCAATCTATGTATCCCTCACACATTGATGCTTCTCTCCCTTTCTTTCTCCTTCCCTTCCCTCTCTCTAAACATAAATAAATAAAATCAAAGAAAAAATAATTTTAAAAAAACAAAGGCAAGCTTAAGAAACATTTTTTTTTAAAAAGAAAATGGAAAAAAAGTTTGTCCTCTCTGCTCCCCACCACCACATTGTGGTAAGAAAGTAAGTTTTGTGCAAGTTTTAGAAAGTATAGAGTTCTAAAGTATAAATTGTTAGTGTTGCTAATAAAGTAGGCATGTGCAAAAATCAAAGTTTGGGGACAGATCAAAATTTAGTATCATCAAATAATACCATTATATTTTTGAGGCATTTAGAAATTCAGTACTTTCAAAGCTTCTCCAGCAAGAATGAATAGCAACATTTTCTCCTGGGTCTAGAAACAAGAGGTGTTTCCTCCTCTGGCTCACCCTCTGAAAATTGTTCAGGTAACAGCTGGCTGATGTGCCATGACCACATCATGCTCAAAAAGGAAGATCTTGCTCGCTCTCTGAAGTTTATTGCAGCTTCTTGCCTTGCAGCTGACCAGAGCAAAGTTTATATTATTCAGTTTCAATGAGAAACTGAGGCTGAATAAGGTTAAGTAATTGATCCAAAAAGATAATGGTCATGAAAAGACTTAAACTCAGTTGTATCTACCTCCAGTCCTGCAGTGGGCAAACCAGGACCGCCAGAGAAGGAGCTTTGTCTTCATATTGATGCAGACAAACAGTGAGTGTTCTCTGCGGACCAATGGATAGTTCAGAGGTGAGAGTGCTAAGGAGAAATCTGTCTGACTGCTCACTCCTAGTCACCCAGCCTGGCTGTGCCCAAGAATTTAGCTCCCAGAATTCTAGACTGCTCTTCCAGCATTTTGAGATGAGAGGTCATGGCTACTTGAAAGACTGCAAATCTTTCGACATTGTCTTACATGGCTAGGGTGCGGGGGTTGATCTGTGCTGGCACCTTCCACTGCGAAACACCAGCAAAGCTGACCATAATGACACACAACTTCATTCCTGCTGCTCTGTCCCATGTCCGCCTTGCCAGCCTTGGTAAGGGGGTTCCCTCCCCTCCAGCAGATGCATTCTTCTCAGCCTTCTGACACAGGACCTGCGGGTCACTGGATTGACAGACAAAGGATGGCAAGAAATAGACAATCAGCAGGGCACATGAACTTAATTTAAATGGACTGAAATACATTTTTAATGACAACATATGTCGAATGCATGGCCCTAGGAACCGACATGTGTGCTTCATGTGGTGCTAAACTTCTTTCAGACAGTGTCACAGGCCCGAGTCCTCACCAAGGTGGAGAAGAACCAAAAGCCAAGGAGCGTCACTCAGCTCAGCTCCCTTTTAATTGTCTTCTAATCGTTTTCCAGGATGCCAGGGCCGCCTGCTGCGAAACCACAAGGCTTGCTTGCCAGTGAACGTTTGGGTGGGGAGACTTCCAGGCACGGGGCGACCCAATGCCCCCAGCCCAGACCTGGGGCCCACCCCCACACCCCTGTCATCTTTATTCTGGGGTCGAGTGATATCACCTACTCAGTGTCTAGCGGTTTAGCCCTCTAAAGGTCATGTAGCACATTTAGCTAAAAAAAAAAATGAGGGAGGAGGGCAGAATTCAACACAGGTCAAAAGTTCACCAATAGATAGGTAAATTGTAAAAATAGAGGGATGTGGAATTATCATTGTCTCCCAGTGAGTCAACACCACTCTGGTACGTGAGAACTAGAGGCTCATGGGGGGTAAATGGTGACAGAAGGAGACTTGACTTGGGGTGGTGAACACACAATACAATGTGCAGATGATGTGCTGTGAAATCGTGCACCCAAAACCCATGTAATTTTTTAACCACTGTCACCCCAATAAATTCAATATTTAGGATTTTACCAATATATTGAATGCCTTAAATTTCAATAAACAGTGCCAAAACTAGCTTTCAAAATAAATTTCTCTTGTTTGGTGTATTGCTAATTTTAAAATTTGAATTAAATTCTTTATTATATTCATGTGCTTTAAGCTCAGAGAACACATAAGAAAAAAATGAATAGGTTTTTTACCTGACTTTAACCAACACACACTTACTAGGTACCAAGTACCTAGTAAGGTACATCATCAGAATTGTGCTGGGAATAGAGAAATAAATAAAACCAGGGCAGTGGCTGCTGTCAGAGGCCTTACTGGGGCCATGTGAAGGAGGGGCACCCACCCACCCACCACAGCACTGTGTCCAGAACACTAAGGGAGCGTGAAGTTGGACGCGATCCGCTCTGTTGGAGAGGTCAGAGAAAGGTCACACAGAGGAAGTGATATTTGAGCTGCAATTTAAAGGCTGGATGGGCCTTAGCTGGATGGAAAAGGGGCAAGGGAGGGAATTCCAGGCACAGAGAAAAGCACTGGACCAGAAAGTGTGAGCCTTTTTTGGGTGGAATATGAAGTAATGGAAAGATGATGTCCTGCAATGTAAATTTAGAAATATAGTTTGTGACCTTATTGCTCAGGACACTGGATGCCGTGGATGGACTTTGAGATTTATTCTCTAGAAAATGAGGGGAACAGGTGAAAACAGCCAGGCAACAAGGCTGTGAAGAGTCTCCAAAGAAGAGGAGTTGAACCCCGAGTTTCTGCCGCGAAAATTTGAGTTAACATACTAAGGATAGGCACATTGGCGAAGGCATTAGGAGGGGCACTAAAATGACCCCCCCGGGGGAGGAGGCTCGTGTTCATTTAACCTTTTATTTAACAAATGCTTACTGAGCACTAAACTGTATACAAGGGAAAATTGGATTTAAAAAAAAAAAAAAACGTTGGCTGCACCTTTGAGGAGAGATGCCCACAGTGAGGAAGAGGATGGAGCGAAGGCAGCGGACTCCATAAGAGCGATCTGCACTGGATACTACCAGAGAGGCCGTGCCCTTGACCCGCTGGAGATGGCTTTCTGGGAGAGACAACCCTTGAGCTAAATTCGAATTGATGAGTAAGAATGAACCACTTGAGGCCTGTGTGGCCTTGAGCTGCACTGGATATTTCTGGGCCGCATTTTCTTCATCTATAAAGAGAGGACCCAAGGCTGGATCTGGGGTTCCCACCCTGGCTGCTGTTCAAATGACCAGGGGAGATCTAAAACTGCTGGTGCCCAGGACCCACTGCAGACCAATGGTACGTCAGTGTCTCTGGGAGTGGCTGAGGTCATGGCCATTATTGCAAGCTGCTCAGCCAGTGCTCCTGTATGTGCACCAGGGCTGAGGGTCACCAAAGGAGACGCACTCTGAAGTCTCGCTCATTTGTGAAGTAGGTGCTGAAGACCAACCCAGGCAGACCCTGCAAACAGCAGATGACCTGTTCCTCCTTGCCCTGCATTCCATCAGCGCTCCTCCCCAACCCCAAACCCTGTATCCCCACACTGCCCAGGAGGGCCCAGGAGGATGCTTTACTACACTTTGTAAGTGCCCCGGACCAAAGATTTTCTCTGTATCTTAAAAAAAAAAAAAAAAATACAAGTGCCTGACTCACATCCAATTCCCTCAGAAAATGGTCACAGCTGAGAAGCCATCTTTTGCACAATCCTTTCAGGCAAAGGGTCCTCTTCATAGACCCCTGATTGCTCCTCCCGACCCCTGAACTTTGTTTTCCATTTATAAAATTTTACATGTACTCAGTCCCCTTTGTACACGTCACCTTCTCTCTGAATTTCATCCAACTTTCTAAACCCAGTTCACTTACTGTTTTCATGAAACCTGCCCAGACTTTGCTTTCCTGAATTTGTATCATTATTCTCCAGTAATATTTGCATAACTCACTTATTTTATGATTATTTATTCCCTGTAAGATCTCTTATTTTTGTCTAAATGGTTATCAAATATTTTATCATGTTTACCTTTTGGGAGAGGAATTAAATAGAAAGAAAATTAAATAAGAAATTAAGTAGGATAATTATAAAGGAAATTAAATTTGATTAAAAAATAGGTGTAGAGGATGACAGAATTTTAAACAGCCAGGAGCTATAGAAATGTAATTTATTCATTTATTCATTCACTTGATATATCTTTATCAAGGACCAACAATATGCTGGTATTATTTTACATGCTAGAGGCTTTGAAGGAAAAAAAACCTTGGAAACATGGATTTCTGCATTCTATTGGGGAGAAGAGACAAGCCATAACTAAACATGTACATATAATGAATGTGGTAACAATGAAAAACGAAAAAGCTTGGAAGACCACAGATGAGAACGGACGATAGGTGGGTGGGTGAGAAGCCCTCTCTGGGCCCTGTGGACATACCAGGAGATCCCAAAGGATCCGGGCTGAGATCTGCACATGGGCCTAGACTCACTCATGTGGGCCCTGTTCTCGTGCTTCTCAAAGAGAAACAACATTGCCTGCGGTTACAGCAGAGGACTGGGAATCGGGACCGTTCCAGTGTACTGGTTTTCAAGTAGGTCATTCCTAACCCTTGCCATCTGTAGCTCTTGCTTTGATTTGTGTATTGAACTTTTCTCACATTGACTAGTATTTTGTTGTAGGTATCAAATTTGTTTTGTAAGGAGAAGTAGCTTTAATGGCTTCACATTTCTGGTAGTTTAAATGATTTAACTTTAGAAGGATTTTAAAATTTTCCTTAGTCACAATCTCCCACTAATATGTCACAAGGAACATTAGTGCCTAAACATTAATTCGAACAAGACATCAAAAAGATTACATTGAAAACACCTATTTGCAAGTATAAGAGGATTAAAAAGTCGGGAGTGAAAAAGGATGATTGAAGTATTTCTTCTGATATTTTGATGATCTGCAAACAAAATGGCAAAGAGAGAACAGAGCTGGAATTGCCAGATGAAAAGTCCTGTTACATCTCCTCCACCCACAGAGCCTGGCATGGTTTAAACGGGACAGAAGGGAGCCCAACCCGCTGGCCATGGCTGCTGCTGACAGGAGCCATCACTGCAAGGAAACGGGGCAGGGAGCGCCGTCTGGAGACATCAGCACACCAAGACAGAGGAGGGGAGGAGGCGCGTGTGTCAGCACAGGTGACCCGTGCCCCTCATCAGTGCTCAACTTCCTGCAGCCGGCGTGTCTCTTTGGGGGCTGGCAGGGCCCTGAACAACCTTAGGGGAAAGTATTCTTCTGAAGGCACATTCTTCAGTCAAAAAAAAAGTAATAACAAGAGAAAGAGAAAGAATCAGATGCTCCACACTGTGTGAGTTCTGGTGCTGAGTCTTCCAACCCAGGGGCAGGCAGTAAGTGGCCACGAGGCATTTCAGTCCAGCGTGTGAAATTCAACTTACTCGGAAAAAGGTGTCTGTGCGTACATGTGAGTATGTACAATATTTAGATAAAAGCATTTACATAATATATAAAATACCTGGAGTCTCCAGCCGCAAACAGCTGTGTGTATACTGAGAAGAAATTGGGTAATTTTCCTATGCATGTATGTGCAACTATGTGTATGTATGTGTACATAGGATGAATATGCACCAGTATATTGTCTGGGTTTGTGTGATTCTCATAGTAAACAATTACAGCCAGAAACTCTAAAAATTATTAGACTACATGGCAGGAAATGTTCTTGTATGTGTACACATTGACTCTGAGAGCACATATCTGTGATCAATTTGTATTTTGTGTGTCTTACCTAGGGATTTGTACTTGGGCAAAAAGGGTTATAGAGTCCATTAGCTGGTCTGAATTTATGACAATGAATCCCTGATGCGCAGCTATGACAGGAATTGTTCTCCTCTAATGACTAATAAATGTGGGGACGTCATGCGCCCCATTGGATTACTTGGCTAAAATCGCATTTAGAAGATGGCTAATTGTCTAAAATTTATCCAAATTCAATACAAATTTTATTGCCACTAATTGCCTTTGCAGGTTTTAGAGCTCTGAGCATATTTAAATGTATGTGTCACAGCTTCCTGGGCACATGTGATACGTGAATGGGACAGTCACCGCCGCCCAGTGTCAGCTTTTCAGCTATTTTGGTAATTTGACAGTAAGTGATTATGATTTGAAATATGACTTTACATTTTTAGAACTGTGACACACTGTACTTTTAAGTGAAATATTTTTGTCATGGGTAGTCTATTCTTATTGTGTTGCAGTTTGACATGACTTAATTGTAAGATCAGCATTACCAACAAGTAGAAACACATTGTTCCACCTGTTAGTTCTCTCACAGATTTATTTTATTGTCATTCTAAGTCAGCTGAGCTCATTTACCGAGTGTCAGCATGCTGAACAGCTGTTTCCAAAATTTTTATAATCTTAAAATAATCCCTTATTTGAAATTGCTTATATAAAATTAGTGTTTTTCATGTAGTGAATTTTAAAATCATAGAAAACATGTAAATTTTAGCAAAATAAATGAGAAATATTATAGCTAAAAATGCAAGAAAGTGTATATTTAAAAAATTCTACTGGAATTCTAAATTTGTTTTTCTTTATACAGAAGCTCATAAAAGTTATGACAAATATTCAAAAATATTTTGGATGAAATATTTTATTTTGAAATATCCTTCATAGTGATAAAGTCCAAGGTACAATGATTAGACTGAGAAGGAATTTGAAAAACAGAGAGAGAGAGACAGAGAGAGAGAGAGAGAGAGAGAGAACTAAATGAGCTAAGAAAACACTACATTTTCTTAACCCCAAACTCAATGAGTTAGCAGTTCTGGGTTAAATGGCAGTTTGGTCAATCCTTCTACTCAAACAGAGAAAATATTTGCTAAAATATGACAACTATATATACATGTAAATACGTAACTGGGCCTGTATATTGAGAGGAGAAATCTCCGTGGACCAGAGCAGAGGAAGAACCCCAGTGTAAGTAAGGGCCGCAGGCAGCTTCCCTGTCCATTGGATGCAGGCGGTGAAGCAAGCGCTCTCGCTGAGCTCCCAGAGCCCACGCGAGACCGAGCCAAGATCGCACGCTCTGGGTCTCACAGTCAGAACTGCAGACGCCCACGGAAGCCTCTGGTCTCACTCTGTTCATGAATGGGATGTAGAATACCACCCACCGGGGCAGGGCAGAGATAGAATCACCCAGAAGAAATAAAGATCCCCAAGTTGGAGCTTGATCTCCTCCCGTGGTGGGCCTGGCTCTAGGCGACGTGAAACCTCACACGGACACGGAGGGGCACAGAACAGGCCCGGGAAGGAGATCAAACAACTGCAGGGAATTAAAGACGCGGGAGGAAAACAGTCCCATGAAAGAGAAAGGAGGGACCCCGCCTCCGGAACACATTCATGTCCGAGGAAGTAATAACGGTAAAACCACTTGAAAAGGACTTGGACGTCTAACGTTTAAAATTTCTATAGCTGTAGTGGAGGACATCGTCCCCATGAAAGAAGATAAACATAATTCACTGAAAAGGAAGAAATTATGTTAAAAACGTAAGCTTCTGTAAAAATAATCTGTTAGAAATATTAGAAATGAAAAGTGTAGTCAAGATAGTTTTTAAAATAATCGATCAGCTTTAAAGTCGCCGACAAGCAACTAAAGAAGCGGTAATGGGACTGGGAGAGAACGCAGAATACCTGCAATGAGGGGCCGCAGAGAGACGGGAAGTCAGGAAGAAAAACTGAGATGTAGGCAGGGTTAATGGAGATGCTCCATTTAATGTCTACATTTCAGAAGAGAACGAGGAGATATCCGAATAGACAATATTTGGAGGGTTTATGGCTCAGAATTGTTCACGCTGAGACATTATTAATATTGAAAAAGCCCAGAGGAACTGGCCACATTGGAACACAATTGCAGGATTTAGAGAAAAAAATAAATCCTGAAACCCCAAGAAAAGAAAAGTTAGATTGCTTACAAAGAACAGCAATAAAACCAACAGCAGACTTCTCATCAGCAGCTAGGATGCCAGGAAAGAGCAGGCGGTGGCTTAAGCACCATTATAGGAGACAAAGCACATGAACTTCATGGTTTTTATCCAGTAGAAGAACGATTTCATAGGGATGATGAAATGGGCATTCATTGTATTTTCTGATGGCCTTTTTTCTCAGTTTGAACAAGAAGCAAGAAGGAAATTGAAAACAGAAAAAAAATGTGTGGCAAAAAGAAACAATGAGGGAAATATTAGTAAATTCAGGTAGTAAATCTAAATAAATACAGATTAAAGTAAACTAATAAAGTACACAAATCTGGACATGTTTAGCTGAATTAATCTTCATTATTTTTCTGAGTTTTCCACTCCTTTCGCAGATTTTCAAAACATTTAATTGGATTTAAAATAATATTAAGAATATTGATAATAAAAACAAAGCTAAAGAAAACCAAAACATTACTAGAAAAGAACTACAGAAAAATCACAGAATATACTAAAAAATAGAACTTATAATTGGTGAGAAATAAAAATATTTAAATAATGATAAAAAACTGTAGGATAAAAGAAGTCTAAATATTTGCAAAGTTGTTGTTTCTAAACAGCGATGAGAAAAATAAAATCGATGCAGTAGTCAGTCATGAGACAAGAAAACCTTACTAAGCTGATAAACACCCGAATCTTTAATTCATGCAAAAGGTTTAAAATATACATATACCGTTTATATCTTCTGAAACTCAAGAATGAAGAAACTAAAGAAGTAAAAAGTTTAGCTTTAAAAGAATGAAAAATTATTTGCTGGAGGCACATCTTTTATAACAGTAGATACTAGAAGACAATGGACTTACTGAAAAAGAAAACCGTATGACTTGATTTTGAACACTCTGCGAAGATGCCGCCAACAGGAGGAAGCCACCAGAGGTGCTTTGGTTTATGTAAGAATTCGGAAAATAGTTCACCAAATACTTTTCCTGGATAAAGCCTCAAAGATTCAGTGCAACTGATTGAGAAAGGAACCAAAATAATCCGAAGGTAGGACAGCTGTATCACCGAACAACTGGTCATGGTCATTGAAAACAACCATCCATGTATTTATTCAAGCCTAATTTTGTATATATACTTTCAGAACAGAATCTAGATGATAAAAGATGAAAAATGTTTAAAATAACATATTCCTCTGGGTCTGGAATCGCTAAGTGAAATAAACCAGACCAGGCGAAGGGTGAGGAGAGTAGAAAAGTTCACAGACACAAGAGTTCCAAACTTAGCATTTCATTGAGGGCCCGATAAATACAGAGCTGCTGTTTTAAGATTTTAATGAAAAGACCATCTCCAAAAGAGTGACAATCAGGATCTATTTTAATCAAATCAGTACAAAGGACAAGAAAAATACGTATTTGATTCAAAGTATGATTTCTGAAAACAGAAATTCTGCAAAATGGAAGGCATAAATGTACGGCATAGCTGTGACACACTCGTGAAAATTAATATTAAAGCGTTAACTACTCTGTTAAAAGTTGAGCATTTCAGCCTCATTCATAACCCAGAAATCTACTTGTATGCTCTTGGTAAGAGGTAAATTTAAAACTAAATGACACAGTGTAAGAAAACAGATGGGCGATGATGTAAGTGGCAATGTTTAATAAATACAAGGGGCCCGTGTTCTGTTCGGACAAGCCTAGGTCCCATCACACTTGTGCTGGCTCTGACGGGCCAGGGTCCTCAGGGGGAGCAAGCCGTTGTTTCTTGGAAACAAAAACATAATATGGCCACTGAAAGGAAAAAATAGAGAATACGGACAGATTGTCTAGAAAACCTCAAGTAGTCAATTACCAAAAGAAGTTTTTTTAAAAAGTAATGGGTTTATTAAGTTAATGTTTCAGAAATCAAGGAGCATTCTTAAACACCAGTAATAATTCAATGCAATGAGATAATGAGGTGAATAATAGCATAACAGCATCACAAATCATTTTTCCATTTCCAAGCATATGTGGAATGCTCCAACTCTGTTTGGGAATAGCTGGCAGTGGTGCCTGCGGGGCTCATGTGCCGGAGACCAAAGGGGACTGTGCTGTCCTCTGACTTGGCCGTCACCTTGGCGAGCAGCATTTCATGCCGCGAAGCTCAGCCACCCGTCTTGTAAGAAATTGGATGGACTTACCCAATTTTTTTATGGGCTCCTTGTCTAAGTGCCAACTTTTATTATGATTTTCATATTTCTCTGATCACTATAAAAGCTTATATATCTTAAAGCTTCAGAGAATGCCAGAAAATTAAAATTATATAACACTGGGCTGATGGGACTGATGCCCAGTTGAGGTTGATCGGCGAAGAAAAGCATACTAAATGGCAAAACACACACTAAAACAAAAGCAGGTATAAAATTATAAGCAGGAAAGAATGGTTTTAAATGGTGATTCTCAAACAAAAAGAGCCAACAAAGGACTTTAGCCAATAGTTTGATATATTCTGCTTTCTACTACTTACTATTATTTACTAGTCAGATGATAAATCCATTTGTAGTACTACATGTGAATTTTTAAAATTTTCTTTCCCTTTTCAATTAATACATGCCACTCACAGTTACCAAAGTGTCACTGGGACTTCCACTCTCTGGATTCATTTTTCATGAGTTTTCAACAGAGTTAAAAAAAGAAAAAGTATAGGGAATTCTAAATTTGAAGACAACTCCCTGTAATTTAATTCATGACTTGGTATGACAAATGGTAGGTTGAAATATTAAGGTTAAGAATAAAAGGAAGAAAACAGTAGCTAAAAAGGACTCTTTTTCAGCAATCAATTGAAACGTGTGGAGCTGCTTGAAGAAGTTGTGAGTGGTCATTATTGAGGTGAAAGGTCAGGTACAAGGTGATAAAAGCTCTTTGAAATATCCACATGAATTTCCCATAGTGCAAAACAAATTGTCATACACTGACCAGCATAAATAATGTAACTTAGATTGTGGTCAATAACCTTGTTATCATCCCAAATGGCAGACAAACTCGAAAAGCATGTTTTAAGCATAAAGTGATGGGCAGGGCTGATCTGAAGAAGGAAAACACGGGCTTTTGTGAATAGGGAAAAATAGAACTTAGACACAGGTAAAAAATGAAGCAATGTCACCTGGGAAATATCAGTTAGAAGGAAAATTTTCCATCTCAGGAAGAGAAACCAACTAGGCTTAGCTAGAACAACTAACTATACACAAAACAAGCAGCAGTGAGTTCAAGCAGCTAAATGTATAAAGAGTAAAAACAAATATTTAAAAAGTATATAGACCCATGATATTTTCTCAGATAATGAAAGATATTTTAAAAAATATAACTACCAAGATAAAAACTAATAGGTCAAAAGATCAAAAATATCAAAGTATTAAACATTAAAACAGGCATAAAGCACAAAAGGAGAATGATTTGCAGGGTGCATATCAAAGTTACCTTTCTTCCGGACAGAGCAGTCTGAGTCACCAAAACACACGTACCCACACACACTGACACACAGGTAGGAAAATACTACTTTTTTCGAAAACATTATTCAAAAAATTATATAGATGCAAATTACAGTTGCTATTACTTGTATATAAGGAAATGACAAGGTTGTATATCGATATGGCAATCCTAGGTAGTCAGCATGTGGCTAAAAAGCAGCACAGGACACCTCCTCACACCTCCTCACACTTCCTCACACCTCCTCACACCTCTTCACACCTCCTCACACCTCTACTGATCCGGTCTCCTGGAAGAGTCTTCGAAAATCTTTATCAAAAGCTGTTTTGTAGTAGAAATACATCATGAGGAAACCATAGACCTGTATAAAATCATTCTACAATATCTTTCCCAACAGTCCTATATAGTAATAAAAGCAGAGAAAAAAATCTAAATACTCCCAGTTAAGGGTTGATTGAGTAACTATGATTTGTACATAATATGGAGGATTCTATATTTGTAATAGCATATTTGGAAAAATAATTACATAAACATTTATGATATAGGCTTAAGTAAAGAAAACTAGTTTATAAAATATTTTGTACTGTAAGTTCCAAATATATAAGTGTATTTTTGTGTGTTTTCATAGAAAAATGTTCGCATGTATGTAATAGTAACTCTGGGGTAGTAAATTTTGAGTATTTTCTAAATTTTTTATAAAAAAGTAATTAGTGGCAGATAAGTATTATATAATTATTATATGGTTTTTAAAAGTTGAAATAACTGAAATGCATGCAACTAGACTAGAATGGGTTAAGAAAGAGGTTAATAGATGCATTGATATATGTCCCAGAAAATATAGCAAAATGCTAGCTGTGAAATCTAAGTGATAGGTATATGTATATTCACTATAAAATTCTTTCAACTTTGTGACATATTTGAAAATTTGCATAATAAAATATCAGAAAAATAATTTTAAAATATAATAAAAATACACATCTTCTTCCTAACCTAGTAACAACTTTTTCCTTTTTGAATACCAGTATCAAACATAAACTTATAATAAATATTCAAGTTATTCAATTGTTCTTTCAAAAGAGGTATATATGTTCCATTCAACAAACATTTTTGGGAAATTGCTCTGAGAAATTGTGATGGGTCCCTTGGAAGTTTATCAGACTCAAAACTCCCCAGAAAGAAATACATAAAAGAATTGTTACACATGGAAATGCACTACAGATGACCCAAAGAGAGTTTTGACTTTTAAACACATTCAACACCTTTTTAAGAAGGGCTCAGTAGTAAACAGGTACAGGTGGGCTGAATTGAGTACCTAGCCAACATTAATAATCTTGCTTCTATATGAAATTCTGGGCTCCAAACAAATAACTTTGTATTTTCCATTTGTATATTGATAGAGAATTTACAAAGCAAATACAAATTTATTTAACACTCATATACAGCCTGCAATGTGAGGATTATCTCTATTTTGCAAGGGAAAAACTAAGAACAGAGACATTAACTTCCAGAGCCATACCTGCACTATGTAACCAAGTGAACTTCACCCATGCCTTCCTTCTGACCTGGGACGTTTTCCCATTATACTAGAGATGCCATTTTGTCATACCACTGGTTTATGACTCAGGTCTGCCCGATGAAAGAAAATGTGAAAGGAAAAGCATTATGGTGGCATTCTTTCCTTGACTCAGACTTAATACATATTAAGATTTTACATGCTCTGGGACAGTGGCCTCCAACTGTCAGTTCTGTAGTGTTGCCATCAACTGAGAGGTTGGCAGAAATGCAAAGGTTTGGTCTTATCCCTTTTCCACTGAATCAGAAAATACAAGAGCTCTGAAATTTGCATGTTAACAAGCCCAATAATCATGATGCATGCTAAAGTTTTAATTCTCTAATTGAATGGTTAATTTACTAATTAACCTGGTAGGAATATTCAGGAAGCTTTGACCTTAACACTTCTGAATTATTTGCACTCTATATTAAATATTTTTATATTCTAAAATCATTGTTTGTGCCATCTAAAAATTTTAATAAAACCATGAAAACATTTGTGGTAAGTTATAAAACATGTTCGGGGGATTTTAAATTGTTAATTTGTATTTCAAATTCTAGTTTAGTCACAATTTATTAGCAAAATTATACCTAAACAATAAGTTAGAATTATTGAGTTTATCTCTCTGTTCATTATTTTTATTGGAAGCAGAGTATATTATGCCAAAACAAGTTTTCTGAGTCAGATAAACATTATCAAGCACTGAAACAATTATGTGTTTTAAGTTTGTAGTCACTATAAACTTTTGGCTATACTACTGCACAATTAGCAATCTGTGCTATTTGTGAGATCTCAAAATAACACTTGTTTTTTACTCTTTGTATTAAGACAAGTACCATCTGATGACAAACATATTGAAGTCAGTATTATCTACCAAATAGGTGTTATGCTTTTATGAAATAATCGAATGAATACTGAATTTAGACATTGGTTAAAGCATACCAAGTCAGATCATTACCAACCACACTGAAATAACCAATTACTATGATTTTCGTTTTACTCAAACTGAAACTTCTGTGGTCTGATTCTGCTTCATTTGAAAAGCCCACGCAACTCAAATGCATTTTTCCTTGCCCATATGCATGGTGTCTGATTTGGTCAATGGCTCTTCAATTGTCGATTCACAGTGACAGTTTTGAATGATGTCATCCCTTTTTTTATCATTTCTGAGTTCATGGCATTTAAAGTTGAAAAATATGGTAAAAGTACCATAATTAGTAGCATAATCCTAGGGAAGAGATTAACAAATATTATTTCAAATCTGTTCCTGCTGAACTATAAAAGTTTCCATGCATCTTCTCTGTACACTTAACATTTAAATCAAAACCAAATTGAGGCCATAACTCCTTATATGTCTTCTGTATACTTTGCTTCTCATTCCAGCCCTTGAGGAAGGAAGGAAGGAAGGAAGGAAGGAAGGAAGGAAGGAAGGAAGGAAGGAAGGA
>PVIA01005270.1:0-34031 GCA_004024845.1 Tonatia bakeri
GGCTTCCTCCCCGGCTATTTTATTACAGTGCCATGTACAAGGGTGGGCTTCAATGAAAATGCTAAGTGGTTACATCTCAGAATGACATGTGTCCAATCAGAATGACAGATGGGGGAGGGATTTATTATTCCCTCTGTTTGAACATCATAGAAGCTCCTCTGGTCTAACTGTCCTTACTTGACCTGCTCCATCTTGAAGCTGAAATCTACAAGAACACAGATTCTCTGAAACCAGACAACGGTGGGTAATTTGGCAGAACATACTTTAACGTCAAGATGGATTATGATCATGCAAATAATTGGAGAGCTTCCTTTTGTCTTTTAATGGGGATTCAAGAGGTCGCCATGCAGTGTACCTCAGTCACTTACAAATAGCCATTCAACCCTGAGTTCACGTGGCAGTTATTTGTGCTGGGCCTCGGGGACCGAGACAGGCTGATGTGGAGGCAATGCTGGGGAGATCCCCATGGCCAGGGTCAGGGCCCAGGCCACTTCCTGTTGCTCTGAATGACTCAGCACTAGAGCGCAGCTTCCAGCCCTTGGGGTGGGTGTCTGCTGTCTCCACCCCAGGAAGAGGTGAAGAAATTGTGGTTCAGAGCCTGGATTTCAAACCCTGTCTCTGCCACTTCCTGGCTCGATGGCCTTGGGCAAGAGGCTTGACCTCTCTGAACCTCAGCTTCTTGGGAAAGCAGGGACGATAGTCCTGCCCACCTCATCAGGGTGGCGTGGGGAAAAATGAAATAGGCACACAGAGCGTTCCGCTTGCAGCCGATGACTTCCGCGGTGTCAGTTTGCACCCTCTGCACCTGTGGGTTGGGAAGTGAGGTTCTTTTACTCAGCACCCTGGTTTGAGCATGCTGCTGCCCATCTTGGAGGTTCCCACAAGCCCTTGCTGCCAGCACAGCATCCTCCTGCCACTGAGGGGCGTTTGCTGCCACCTGGCCCCAATGAGGCTGCCCAGCCCAAGCTCTCTCAGCATGCACAGGCTGCCCTCCAGCAGACATGAAGTAAAACGCTCCTCCTCCAACATGCTGGCTGCTCCCTGCCCTGGACAGGCTGTTCCAGCTCTCTGAAATGTCTTTCCACCCTGTCTCCCTGGTCAACATCCTCCATGCAGGCCCCTCTCAGGAACTACCCTCTCCTGGAAGCCTTCTCGGATTTCCCCTTTTACAGAGCTTTTCCTCTCCTTCCACCATTCCTCTCAAGTGGCTGATGAGCCCTCCAGGCAGAGACAGGGTTTTCCTGAGTCTGTGCCCGATTAGTGGGCATTCCTGCAATGCTGTCCAAGCCCAGGGCTGGGCCACGAACAGCTGGACACTGGCAGCGGTTTCAGCGGGGTGCAGCATGCGTGGCAGCGAGGGGCCGGACATGCCTGAGGTCTGAGGCCGGAGGAAGGAGCAGCGGCTCCCACCGCTGGCCTGTGCCAGCTCAGTGGCCCAGGGCTGGGAGAGGCAGGGCTGAGGCCCTGGGTGGGCAAGAATGCGGGAGGGACAGAACTGGTGTCTGGGTTGCTGCCCGGTTTGTTTATTTAAAGGAACGGTGACTCCTCCTCACCGGGTGTTCTTGAGAACAGCCCTGGTTCTGCAGATGTCCCCAGGGTGGGAGGGCCCTGGGCATTTCCCAAGCAGGCAGCCCCCCCTCCTGCCTTGGGTGCCATTTCCCTGCGGAATGCAGTGAGTTGGGCTGAAATGTGGGGGGACCCAGATCCAGGTGTCCTCAGGCTCACGGGCAGGGGAGGAAGGATGGGTGCGCAGGGATTTCAGAATCTTCCTTTCCATCTCCAGGCTCAGGGGCTCATCACGCCATCCCTCTCCTTCTGCCCTCAGCACAGGACCACAGTAGGGCCCATGTGGCCGCCGGGCCTGCGAGCACCCCAAGAAAGAGAGGGCTCACTACCTAGTGAGTGTGGGAAGTCCCTTGTGTGGAGATCCGAGTTGTCCAATAAGAACCCTCTGAAGCCCCCCGAGAAGTCCCGCAGTGGAGAAATTGGTTTGATTGTATTTAACCAAGGGTGGGCAGCTTTTCCTAAAGGACCCAACAGATACACACGGGGGCAGACGTAGGTTTACAGCTGCCTGTGACGTTGTTTTGAGTGGGTAAAACTGTGGTAATAAGCATGACCTGCATGCATCTTGCCCTACGAACGACCACAAGCCTGTTTCTGCCCTCCCCGGTGTATCTGAGGCTTTGCAGGCTGTGGGGTCCTGGCCACAGCCATTCTGGTCAGCTGCTGTCATGTCAAAGCAGCTGACACCTAAATCAATGTCCTCCTGAAGCTGTTTGTATCTACAGACAGGAGGTGGGCTGGGTTGGCCTGGGAGCTGCAGTTTAGCAATCTCTGCTTTAAACCGTCTCTGCCCTCCTCTCCACCCCTGCCCTTCCCACCCCTCCTTTCTCCTCCCCTCCGCCCTCCCTGTCCTCTCCCCCCTCTCCCATGACGTTTTATGGAGTGCCGGCTGAGTGCTGGGAGCGTGTTTGAGCACAGCCACTCATTTTCCAGTCGGGGTGGTTATGTTTCACGCACAGGGTCTGTTCTTTAAGCTACCGTGTCACCCGCAGCATGAATAATTCAGGCCCCGTTTCCTGCAGCCCCAACAAAGGGCAAGGCGGGATCACTCCGGGCTGCGGTGGGCTGACACGGGCAGGCCAGACAGCCCGGTTTACGTGCGTCCAGCCAGCGGGTGTGTCATTTTGCAATTCTTGACATATTTTGAACATCTGAAAGGATAGATTTGCATTATTTTAAATTGTGCACGAAAGGAGGCTTTCTTAACATTTTGATGCCACATTTTCTGCAGAGTTTAACCCGAATGCACTGCACACCTGTCAGCTACCCAGGGGCTGTGGGTCCTGGGTGTCCTTTCTGGGAGCCACGGGTGTGGCATTTCCCAGGGATGAGGCAATCCGGTGGGTCAGCTCAGTGGGACCCCTGGTCCTGGGAGCTCCCAGCCGAGTGAGACTGCACTGAGCCCAGAGTTGGAGGACCACGCACCCCTTGCTGCAGTGGGGAGACGGATTTTTCTTTCCTGCTCCTCTCCTGACGGCAGACCGGCATCTCAGGGCAGCTTCAGCAGGACCCCGGGGAAGGGGTGCATCCCAGGCTCCGGGCTCCAAGCCCCTCGAGCTAATCTTTGCCCTCGATTGCCTTGGTGGGACAGCACATTGTGCCTTGTTCCCACTGCTGAGCCAGGTGCCTTGGAAAAGACCTGAGAAAGGCCCAGTATTAGCCTCTATTGAATTTCTTTTCATTGCAGCCTGCCACTAGCTAAAGCGTTCCTCCATCCAGGTGCCCAGAGAGTTCTCTGGCAGCGCTGGCACCCGCTCTGGGAGGCCACTGACTGAGCCCTGACGTGTGCCAGCGTGGTGCCAGGCACCCCCAGCCCTCTTCTCTCCCAATCCTCCCTGCCGCCCTGCGAGTGAGGTTGTGTTGTTCCCAGCTTCCTGGTGAGGGAATCAAGGCTGAGCACACTTAGGTCATTTTCCAAGGCCTCTCGGCCAGAACTAGGGAGGGGACGTGGATCCCAAGGCCAGAGACGCATGCTCCTTTCTGCTTCCCCTGGGGCCGGCGAATGCACGGTGATGTCTGAGCAGATGGTGGTGTCCTATCAGCCCCTCTGTGGGGCCAGGTCTCAGCCTGAGTTCATGGCCAATGCTGAGCCTGTGGTGGTTTCCCCGGAGTAACTAGAATCCCCCGTCTGGCCCTGCCCTGCAGAATGCTAAGCAGTTCCATGTCATTGGAGACTGCTGACCATTCTGCTTGCCCTGTGCCTGTGACCCCTTCCTCAGGATCCCCTTGGGGAACACCCCCACGCAGTTTTAGGCCTCCCTCAAATCACAGGGACTAATTCAGGAATGGGGGTGTGGCCTGAGCCCAGCCAGTGAGACCCAATCTTGGAGATTTTGCTGGAGGGAGACACTGGCTCTGGGGGTTTGCCAGACTCGGGGAGCCCAAGACTCAAGTTCTGGGATGGCCTTTGTCAGCTGTTGGAGAGACTCTGCCTGAGAGCAGGGCCTGCCTTGGGGAGAGCAGAGTGAGAGATGGAGGGTGGAGAGTCCACACATCACTTGGATACCTGGATCCAGCTGTGCCTGAAGCAGGACACAGGGCTTTCCCATCTCATCAGCCAGGGTGTGTTATTTTAGGCCTGAGCTCGCTTGTTTACATTTCTGTCACTTCTGCCCAGTGGAGTCCTGAGCCTCATAACGTCCACAGGGAGGAGCTGTTGTGGCTTGGGGAGCTGGGCATATTCTAGACCTCCCATATCTCTGTGCCTCAGTTTCCTCATCTGTGTAATGGGTTATGAGGGTGCTCTCCCCCTCACAGGGCTGCGGTGAAGGTGAAGTGAGTGGATACAAATGCAGCTCTTAGCACAGTGCCCGAGCATGATAAATAACAGCTGTTATTGCATATTATCTTAAAAAAAAATTCTCCTGGAGTCCCCAGAGCAGATATGACTCTTTACATTAAAAAAAGTTTTTTTTTTTAATCCTTATCCAAGAATATCTTTATTGATTCTGTAGAGAGAGGAAGGGATGGGAGAGACATTGGTCAGTTATCTCTTGTACACAACCCGATGGGGGGGCGAACGCACAACTTTTCAGTGTATGGGAGAACGCTCCAGCCACCTGAGCAACCTGGCCAGAGTGGACCCTTACAGTTATAAATGACGTGCCCGAGGGTCTCCTGGCTGGTGAGTGCAAAGCTTGGTCTGCTTTGAACCGGCACTGGCCTTGGCAAGCACTGTGTCCTTGCTGGGCTCGCTTCATTGTCCGGTGCGGTGGGGCAGCCGGACTGTCCCCCTGCAGACTGTCTGTGAGGTGTGGTGTGTGAAGCGTCTGGCATGGGCGGACGCTGCAGAAATGAGCGAGAGCCTCGCTGTTGTTGTCAATATTAAATGGAATTTCCGGAACCCTCCCTCTGAGGGTGGGTGTTTGGGCTCCATGGAGGGCTGGGAGGGAGCCGAGCTGGGGGCTCTGTCCTGGTGCCTTGGGTCTCGGCATTGGGGGGATGCCCCCTCATTCTGGGAGCAAGCTGGGTCAGGACCCCCTTATCCTCTATGTCTGTACGCTCAGCTGCCCTGGGCTCAAGTGAAAAACAGTGCGCTCTGTCCGCAGGAAGCAGGTGCAATTTTAATGGAGCTCAACCCCAGTTTGCTGTGATTGGCTGTGCTGCTTGCCCTCTCGGGCTCTGAGGTCTTCCCCCGGTCATTTAGTAGGTGGGGACTCTGATGAGGACAGGTAAATGGCGGGCAGATAGGGTAGCCGGACCCCGAGGGGCGAGCCCTATCTAAAACTGATCTACCCTGATGGGGTTTCAAGTCCATGGCCTTTGAGACGGGAAGGGGACCTGGCGTGCTGAGGCTGACAGCTGCAGTGATGTCTGCCGTGACCTGCATGGTTGTACAGAGGGGGCGGGGGGCAGCAGAGGGGGCTGTGTGGAGGCCCCGTAGCCCTGGCTGGTGGAGCAGGGACCAGGGCCCTGGGATCCAGACCATCCCGTGCCCCCCTGCGTGGGATTCTCATGGGTGAATCAAGGACGAGAACACCTGCTGAAGTTGAGCCTGTGAAACCAGCATGAACGCTGCAGCTGGAGTCAGTACTCAGGAAACACGAGGCCTCTGCTCTGCATGGTGGACCCACCGGCCCCCTTGCGACTTGTCCTCCCGATGCAGGAGGTGAGAGTCGCAGAGGTGCCGGGGCCAGGGCAGGGGCACGGGGTTCCGCAGACAGAGATGCAGCTGTGTGAGTGCAGCCCGAGACAGGCATGTGGGCGGGCAAGGTGGGCAGCACCTGGGCGGCAGCAGGGCTCTCTGGACAGGGAGGTGGGGGTGGGGGGGCAGGAGAGAGTGGACGAGTCGGGTCTTTGGTGCTCACGCCTCTCCATCCTCGCTCTCTGGCCTTGTCGGGCCATCACTTGGCTGGTGCGCCCTGGCCTGCGAAGTGGTGGTGTTTCTAATAGCCCACAGCACAGGACCGGGGCAAGGCGAGCCATGGGCTGGTGGTGTGTGTATGTGCCACGCCCAGAAGCTTGGGATTCGCACACTTGCTCCTCGCCTTCAGGGTCTGGCCTTTCGAGCTTGGGGCGTCTCAGAGGAAGGTGAGACCCCACAGACCAAAAGCAGGTGTGCCTGGCCGAGTGGGGCTGAAATCCAGCCCATGCTCTGCTGGCCCGGCCGTGCATCCTGGATGCGGGCTGTCTGTTCGGAGGGGGGCGCTTTTTCTAAATGCCCCCATGGCAAGTCTGCTCGCCGAGCTGTGCTCTCACGGGGCTGTGCCTTCCCAGAGGGGTGCTTTTTTAGGTGAGGGTGATGGCACAGCATGGGCACAGGGGCTCTCAGTGGCTTGAGGCCTGCTCCTCTCTCTCCGCCTCAGGGCCACTGTTAGCTGCCCAGCCCACGTAGGGGACGTCGTTTATGCTCCATCTCCCGTCTCTCCCGTCATTTAGACATACAGGCGGGAGCAGCTGTCACTGCTCAGTGAGGGTAACTCGTGGAGAAAGGCTTCTCTTCTCTGGAGATTAAAGCAGTTCTTACTTATTGTAGAAAATCACGCAAACACGAGGAAGGGTGCGGAAAGACATGAGAGTCCTGCATAGTCCCGTGGCCCAGAGACCCTCCAAAATGTTAAAAGGTAGAGGCTTCGTTTAGAGGCCCTCTGCGTATTTGAATGTATTTGAATATTGGAGTCCTATTGCCTATGGTTTGCCTTCTGCTTTTCTAACCTCATGTTACATCACACATGTGTCCGCCCGTCCATGTTCTTCTCTGCCATGTTCTGAGGCCGTATGGCGTTCTGTCCTGCGGACGTGCCGTGACCGAATCAACCCCTAGGGGGTTCCAGCCGTGCGCGGCTTAAACAGCCCCATTGACTGCACGTCTTGTATTTGCCTGATACTTTCTTTTAGGGTAACCGCCAGTAAGTGGGGTTCCAGGGCTCAAGGGGTGTAGCAGTCACCCCCTGGTACTCCTGAGCTTGGCCAGTCCCCTCCTTTGCGCGTGGGCCGAGACTTAGCGACTGGCTCCTGGAGAACAGGATGCAGTAGAAGTGATTGAAGGATGTTGCTCTTGTGGTTAGGGTGTGACCGCCACCTGGGCATGGCTCGTCTGCGCTGAGCAGGCTGCCATGCAGCGAGCTGCCCTGTGGCGAGGCCCACCTGCCAAGGGGCCAGGGAGGACCCCAGGCCCCTTGCCCAGTGCCTGGGGAGGAACGAATCCTTCAGCCACCTTCTGAGGAGCTTGGAGGAGGACTCTCCCGCGGGCGAGCCTCCGGATGAGGCTGTGGCCTCGGCTGACCCCTTGATGGCAGCCTGTGAGAGACCTGGGTGCCCAGCACCCATCTAAGCCATGGCTGGGCTCCTGACCCACAGTAGCTGAGAGAGGACGTGGGATGTTTTAAACTGCTACATTTTGGGGGGGGGATTTGTTATGCAGCAGTAGGCAACTAATACAAAGGGTATTCGTGCTCCTTTTCATGTGTTCTGTCCTGCTTTCCTGAAAGTCCGCCCCTGTTCCTCGGCAGAGGGGAGTGCTAGCAGGTGAATCTTCAGCGGGGACACTGCGGGCATCCAAGGCCAGGGACTGTGCCCCTCATCCTGACAGCCTCCGTCTCCAGAGAGACCAGTCCAAGAGTGTGGATGGGTCCCTGTGACCCAGCCTGCATCTGGGGGGTGTCAGCTCGGGGCATGTGCCTTGACGTCATGGCACAGATGCTGGCCGGCTTGGTAAAGGGTGGAGGTCAAGCCGGGTGCCGAGTCACCGTGATGGGCTCCCAGGGGTCTGAACAGTCTTAGTGAGGCGCTAATCACTCTCCAAGGTCCGGGCCTTGTGTTTTAATTGCAAGAGAGTGCAAGTTGGTTCTTCAGATTGAATCGACCTGTTCACACTTTGAATTCCTTCCGGAGCCCAGTGTGTGTCTTGCTGTCTCAGTAATCTTGGAGTTTCATGGAAATGAAGGAAATTCTGTGTCTCTCCAGAGACAAACTGCCCCGTCTGGTGATGCACAGAGCAGGCTGGAGGTCTGACCGTGCACCGTTTCCCTCCCTCACTCCCTTCCTCTGCTGTGACGTCTCACAGGGACACAGGCTGTCCCCCACCCACCTCCCGCCTGCTGGAGATGAGGCCACCGGGGCTCCCTCCAGGCTCCGTACCGTCCTCGGGGGACCGTGTCCTCCCCTGGCCGGGCTGTGGGCAGATGGATGCCCTTCCGCACAGCTCTAATGGACCCATAAATGGTTCGCTTCATCAGGGTCTGCTGGCAGGGGAGTTAATGGAGCCCTTGGAGGGGCGATACACGAGGCTGTGCCATGGGCTTCAGAGGCCGGGAGCTCTCTCGTGCCAACATCAAGGCTATCTGGAGAGTCAGACCCATCCTTGTGAGCCAGAAACTTGGCCGTGGGACGGAAATTAATATTGTGTATGTTCTTCATTCCTCAGCATGCTTGACGGCCTAACGGAAATGGTTCTTAATCTTGTGGGTCACGGACCCCACTGAGAATTTAGAAACTGCGCACATCTGTACAGCCCCACCCTCGCTCTGGCTTTACAGGGAAGGCTCTCTGAGCCTGCTCACAGCTCCTGTGGGAAGTTCATGGACTGACCCCCCCACCATGGGACACCTGTCATGTGATCCTTTTTCTCATTTACTTGTTTATCTGTCCTCTAACTTACTTAACGTATGGTTATTGCACACTCACTACGTGCCAGAGGGATTATCTTTCTTCTTCAGGGTTTTGAGCCAGGCGTGACCCTGAGTGCAGTGGGACCTCGGAGATGTGCATTTGGGAAGAGGCGCTGGTGGCAGCGGTGAGGGGGAAGCGGCACATGGAGCCCCATGGTTCTGCACATAGTAGGCACTTCATGAATACTTGCTGTGGAATAACCGAAGGGATGTGGAGGCGGGCAAGGGCTTGAGGGCTGTTTAACAGCTGGAGCCAGAAGACTCTGGGACAGGTGGTGGCAGGTGGTGGCGGTGGGGGAGGAGTAGGGCATTGTCCTTCTGCCTGGGCACCTAGGGAGGTGGTGGGGGCCTTTGAGGAGGTGGGACACCTGAGGAGGGGCGGGTTTGGGGCCGGAAGGGTAAGATTCATTCTGGGCCCATTGGGCTCTACCTGTCCCTCTCTCCCCCCACAGGGTCATGGTGTGGGAAATAATTAGCAGAGCTGGGCGGCCTCCCCATGGCCCTAATCTCATCTTTGCACAAGCCGAGGCCAGGAGTGCCCAGGGACTTCCTGGCTGTGGCCTGCCAGGCAGAGCTCTGCCTCCGGCCCCCCAGGTAAACCACCAGTGGGCACAAGCAGCCCCCTGGGATTTTCAGGGTTCCCTTTCTTTGTTGCCTGGAGTCTTGTTCTGGAGACACCTGTCTTTCTACCCAGCACCTTGGTTATTTAAGTGGATTCTTCTGACCTGACTCCTAAGGAGACAGAATTCTGACCCTACTCCTAAGGAGACAGAATCCTCAGAATGACCTTGACAGTGGCCAAGCAAGTGTCTGCATTGTCAGCTCCCATGTGTGTTTGGGAGCAGCAGGTGTGCTTGGAATAAAGGGGTTGGTTGGTCCGGCACATGAGGAAACTCCGGGCTCCACAGGTTGAGTGGAGCTCTGCGTGGCAGGACTTCTTTGGACCGTCATGGAGCCATGTGGGCCTCCGGGGCGGGGCTCCTGTGTCCCTGGCTTCCCGAGGTCTCTGGGCTCACGAACACCTTTGCCGTGGAGCATCCATCTCCATCCGCCAGACCTGGCGCTCTGGCTGAGCATGGGCCGGAACTCTGGGGGTCTTCTCCAAGCCCCTCACTCCCTCATGGGACAAACTGAGGCCTGGAAGGGAAGGAAATTGCCTGGTAGCATCTGCAGGGGGACTCTGGGCTTTGGACACCTGGTCGGGATCCCTTCTGTTCGGGCTTCCTGCTTCCTGCCCGTGTGCTCCAGTTTCCCAGGATCCTTTGGGGCCTGCCTTTCCTCTCCAATAGACTCTTCTCAAGGGGTCTGAAAGGGTGACCGGGGCCGGGTTTTGCCCCTGTCTGTGTGTAGGCCTCTGACTTGTACCATGTGAACAGGTCTTCCCCGCTTGCTTCCAACCTCAGAGGGAGCCGTGTCTGAGCACCGAGTTGGAGATCGGGCAGAAGCCGGTGTGGCTCTGACATTCCCCAGTGGTGCCATGTGCCGGCTGGTGAAGCAGGAGCATGCCTGTCTGGGTGGTGACAGCAGAATGGGTCTGAGCTCAGTGGGCCCACGGACAGGGGCCAGTGCTGGCCTCTCCAGTCTTCCAGAAGGACCTGCCGATGGCACCGTGGAGGGCTGCGGATGCTGGGGGCTCCCTGGGCTCTGCTGGTCCTGGGTGTTAATTCACACTCACTGGGTGATCATGCTCGACTGTGATGTGGCTCCGGTTGGTCAGAGGGTCCAGGGTGTTGAGAAACCTGGTGCATATCACAATGTCATTGGGTCACTCCGGGACAGAGCTTCACATCACCACGTGTGAAATAGGGGCTTCCTTAATTCATCCTGCAGATATTTATCAGGGGAGGGACTTACTTCATACCGGGCCTCCTGTGGGCTCTGGGCATGAAGCATCACTTAGCTCGGGCTCCTGGCATGCCAGGCCTGGCACAAGGGCGTGGGCGCCAACAGGCACACAGGGCACTGATGCCAGGAGGCTGAGTGACAGAGTGAGGAGAGTGGACTGGAAATGGAGAGAAATCGAACCCCTGGTACTGGAGGCACTGCTACAGGCTGCAAAGCCGATTCCGTCAGGACCTCAGGGAGGGGGGCACACTGTGCACAGGAAGGAGGGAGGCAGGACTGGCCACCTACGGGCCAGTCCCTGCTGCCTGAGGTTTGCTCCTGCTGCCTGGCTCTGCGGCCTGCCCAGGCCACTCCTGCATGCGCCGTGTGAGGCAGGTGCCCTGGGAGGTCTCAGGCACCTACCAGCAAGGTGCAGCTGAGTGACAGGTGAGCCCAGGGGTGCCACATGGGGCAGCAGGGCACCTGTCCCGTACTGCCCGTCTCCAGGGCGCGGTGTGGTTGGGTGGTGTAGGGCTGGGGCAAAGGAGAGCAGAGGGGTCCCTGACCCGCCCATCACGCGGTCTTGCTCCCCGGTGACTTCCTCCATAGGCTGGTCTTTATTGTCTAATAACCGTCACCCCAACTTGTCACCTTGGACCAAAGATTTGGAAAGGGGATGCTTTTGGGGGTCCAGACCACCGCCACCCCGTGCCTGGGCGGGGAGCTCCAGCACTAGACCGTCCCTGAGAGGGGTCTGCACTGCAACCTCCTCGCTGCATTCAGAAAGTCTTATCTGGCCTCTTAGAAACCGTTAAGTTAGAAAATCAAGATGGATTATTTTCCCATAGAAACAGAATTAGCCATGGATTTTTTTTAATGCGGTCATGAAAATGCTAATCCAATCCCTGATGACGGGCCCTCTGTAGCTGCCAAGGTGGCTCCAGAAATTGGGGTGCTGCCCAGGCCAGTGGGAGGATCCCCCAATCTGGTGCATCGGGAGGGTGCATTTGTTAAGACAGTCCCTGCTTCCAGGGAGCCGGGTGGTGGAGAACATGAGTGTGAGTCCCCGAGTTGCCCACGGCCCACTGAGCACCTTGACGGGGGCTTCCCATCGGAGCAGTGTGAATTCTCAGCCTGTCACACGGGCCTCTCTCTGGCTGGGGAGCCGCACTGCCCCAACAGCAGTGTTCAGGGTCAGAATAATTCAAATGGAAATGTGTGTCCTTTCTGCCACCAAGATGGCTCCACAGAGAGGCTCCACAGAGAGGCCCCGAGGTCCTGCGGCATCTCTAGGCCTGTGGGAGGGGTGCACGAGGGACCAGGGGCTGGGACTATGACACTTGGGGAGCCCTGATGGGCTGCAGCTGGGAGCCAGGCGGGGGCACAGACTGTGGCTATCAGAGGGCAGGGCTGTGGCCGGAAGGGTTAGGCCAGGATGGAGGCAGCAGAGGCAGGAATGAGGCCCACAGTATTCCAGTGGCCAGAACCCTGGGCACAAACCCAAAGTGGCCCCACCAGCACCCATGCAGCCTGGGTCAGGGTGGTGGTTGGCAGCTTCAGTGGGGTACAGCAGACAAGTGTGGCCCACTTGGGAACCGCACTCAGACAAAGGAAGAGCATCTGTATTGGGAGCCAGCACTGGAATTAAAAGGAGACTCCTTTGGCTGGTGTGGGGGACAGTCTTGGAAGAGCAAAAGCTTCAGGAACAAGGGGCAAGCCTTGCATGGGGTCCTCGGTGTGAGAACAGGGCGAGGCTCTGTTCGGCAGTGGGGACAGCACATTCCTAGTGGGGTCAGCTCATCCACACCCACAGAGAGGGCCCCCTCCCCCGCTTCTCCTGGACCAGAGAGGGGACTTGATCCAGGAGAGCCAAACTTTTGACAAACTCTCGGTGCATCATTTCACTTGTGGGGAATTTCGGATCAGAAATAATTCCCAGTTCTCAGTTGGATGATGGCACTGGGGCCGGGTAGCCGTGTTTGGAAGTCTGAGCAGGTGCAGCAGAGAGAGAAGTGTGGGGGACAGAAGAGTGAAGACGGAAGAGGAGAGGTGGGAGCTGCCGCCCTGGCCAGGGCGGGGCTCGGAGAAGGTGGCTGACCAGTCCCAGCTGGCACCCGGTCCCCGTTTCCCATGCCTGCACCTGCTGCCCTCACCTCCTCGATACGTTCTCTGATGTTTGGTGAAGCTTTCCTTTTGTCAGCTGACTTGAGGGGGCCTCGGTCACTGGCATCTGAAACAATCCCCAGGAGCACCACTGTTCGTGTTGTCACCAGCAGGACAGAAGACTGGAGGAGGCTGAGCGGCCATGGGGAGAGGTGGGTCTGCTGCTCTCTGCATGCTGGGCCCTGTGGGGTCCCATCGGTTCATCCTGGGTGCCACCCCCAGGGAAAGGCAGGCTAAGCTGGAGTCTGCTGGAGTCTGCTCACGGGAGGTGACCCTGGAGTTGAGGGCACCTGGACTCCCGGCCCGTGAGGAACGACCAAGACTGGACGGTGCTTCGGGGCTTGTCTTCTCTCTAGGGGAGGGGTGGGGTGGGGGAGACAGTGGCCTCCGGGGGGTGGCGGAAGAGGAGAAGAGACCCAAGGAGGCCCGCTTACTCTGTGAGTTACCTACCCGGCTGGCTTCTTTCTTTTCTCGGGCTCTGACACCAATTTCTCGGTCAGGTGGCCCATGTTCCCCAAGGGCAGCCTCCCCACCAATGGCAGAACGTGCCCCCCTTTCCAGACAGTCCAGAAGGGCTCCAGCCACAGGTGCACCTCTGAGCCCCTTCATCCACGCTTGTCCCAGAACTGGGCCTCCAAAGCGAGGGTCCCCTTGCCCCCGTCTGCTGACCGGAGATTAAGAAGGGAGATAGGCCACTCGAGCAGCTGGGGGCAAGTCACTGTGGCTCATCTCTGGGGGGACAGACTGTGACAGTGACGGCCAGGGAAGGAGCAGGAAGAGAGCTCAGTGGGCGCCCTGGCCTGGTTTCCTTCCCAGGAAGGGACGTGCAGCGTTTCTCGGTGGAAGGGACGCGCTGAGGCACTGAGCGTGGCCAAGCGGGTCAGGCCCCGGGCCAATTCTGGGGTGATTGCCATCCGGCAGCTTTACGTAATTATCTCTCTGTAATTACCTGCTAAAACTTTGGTAAACAGCAACCCAGTTAGCCTTCCTTAAAGAATTAAATTGTTACATTTATTGCTCTATCCACTCGCTATTAACCTCCCAAGAGGCTTTTCCACCCCAGAACTAGGGCTTTCATTCGATGAACCCAAAGGAGCACCTTTGAGTCGGGAGGCATGGGGTGCGGTGAGCCCCCCCACTGGGGCTGGCTGGAGGGCAGTGCTGCTGATGGCAGCCTTCCAGCACCAGGGCGTGGCTGGCACCCTGACCGTGGCACATGCTCCTCCGGGGGGTGGAGGCTTGTCGTAGGGAGTGTGTCGTGAGGGACAAAAAGCCAGGTGTGGAAAGGACTGGACAGCCCCGAGGAGAGAGCCAGGCAGCCGGGCTGGGACCCTCCAGGGAGGGGACATGTGAGGATGAGGCTGGGACTCTCGGAGGTCTGGTGTGTAGGGCCAGGAGGCTGGGTCAAGCTTTTGTCTGTCTTGGAGCATGCAGCCAGCTTGGCTGCTTGAGGGAAGGTCAGAGGATGGTGAAGACCAGGCATTGAGTGAGGGTCTGCCCTGGCTTTTCCTCTGCACCTTGGTTGCCTTTTTTTTTCTTTCTTTTTTTCTGAAGATTGCATGGATAGTCCTAAGCTGTGACCTGGACCCGTGGGTGTGGCCTCTAAGTGGATAGAGGCTCTGGGCGAGGACAGAGAGCTTCTCCATGCCCTGGGGCAAGATGGAGAAACCACAGCTGCTCACAGTGGGTCCCAATGTCTTTGGTGATGTGATATTTGCCGCCCATCGTCCTGGTGGGGGGCACCTATCAGTGGAGGCAGTGGGAGTAACCTGTGCTCCGAGCTGCCTCGAGGGGCAGCGGGTGCTGCACCAGAGGGACATGGGACAGCTCCCAGGGCCCCCCCTGGGGGTGGCGCTGTGCCTGGCTCTTTCTTCTGAGGACTTCCTGTGTTGGGGACAGCAAGGCGTTGTCCCGTCACACTGCAGGTGGACCGTGGGCATCCAGGGAGCTTCAGGGTGGGTTCTGGGGTCCCAGGGCACTCACTGCGGAGCGCCTCCTGTGTGCCAGACCCCGGCTGAGTAGGAGGGACCTAATGGGGAGGAAACGCAGACACGGCCTTTGCTCTCATGCAGAGGCTGCCCTAGAGGAGAGAGAGGACTGTAACGGGTCTCAGACTGTGACTGGGGCCAGCCAGGGTGCCAGACATGGACGGGCCGGCTTCCCGTCCCGGGCTCCGGGTCTAATAGCAGATCCGACCCTCAGGCCCAATTCTCCAGCTTGTTCCCCAGCCTCTAAAGCTGTTACACAGGAAGCGACAGGAGAGGAAATGAATGAGCAGGATCGATGGTAATCCATTTGGGAAGAGGCCATTATCGCGGTTCATGGCAGAAACCCTCTGGAAGCCGACCTGCCCGTCTTCCTTCCAATGATCTGGAAGCCCGAGACGTGCAGTGATGGGGCAGGGCAAAGCCCCTGGCTGGACCATGGGCTCGGCCGACGGACCTTTTACATGTAAGTTAATCTACGGCAAGAGCATAACGGCTACAAAAACGTGATGCTTCCTGTCTCAGTGTGAATGACGGTCACGTGTTGCTTCACGGCAGGCACGTTTTCTGAGAAGCAGGGCGCTGACCGGGCGTGGAGCCGGAGGGACAGGACGCTGCTCCAGGTGGGACAGCGGGTGAGGGGTGAGCGTGTGTGAAGGCCAGGGCGTCCCTGGGTGCCGAGGTCCGGCCGCAGCTGGGTCCAGGGTCTTCTGAAAGGTGGGCAAGGTGTCGGCGATGGGTAACAGACGACAACATGACTCAGAGGACGGTGAAGCTCTGTTCCGTTTATTGCAAGTACAAGCAGGTTTTTATATTTTCATTTTCAGCAACGATTAACATTTGTGATTAGGTGAAGCAGGAAGTTTTCTACCCAAATATCTGGTCATGCTAATCTAGTAACCTATTAAATGCAAACAATTAGAAATAGCTGTATGTACAGAGTTTGAGTGTCTTATTGTTTATTAAAGTTCTCAGAATTTGTCATGGGGCAAAAGGATACGCTCAATTGAGTAGACGTCGTAAGAAATTTATTATGAGGTTTTTGTGATGTCTACTTTGGTTATCTATCTTTTTCTGTCTAAACTATTTCTCTATGTACTATGAACTCTGGCTCTCTGGTAATTGTTTCTATGTGCTTGGTTTGTAATAGCTAACCAGCTTCTCTTATTTCTTTGCCTGTCTAATTCTAATTGATATATATTCCTATTCAAGGTAAAGGAGGGGCTGTTACTTCAACAACTTTTAGACATTCAGGGGCTATTTCATTAGAGGGGATTTTATTCTCTGGTTAAGAAATTATTTTGTACAACTTCATTGAAATTATGTGAACAATAAACCTAAAATATAGGTGTCTAACAATCCCACCTTTTGATCACCAAAACAAACATGTAAGGAGAGATAGAGAGGAAATCTAGCCACAGTAAACCTTTTGACCTAAAAGGTGATAGACAGTTTTATTAAATTTTATAGGGTATAGGCCATTCTTGACTTTCTCATGTCTTATTCTATTTCTATCTGGATAGTCCAGAGAGTTCTTTTTTGAAGCTGCTGCATGATAGGGGGAAATGTGGGCAAAATCCTTTGACAAGCTGGTGGAGTAGTGACGTGTTTTGTTCCTTAGTTAATAAACACCAGGGGGTCTGCTCCGAGCTAACCTTCCCATGGAATTTAGACTGTTATAAGGCACTTGGACTCCAACCTTATTGACCATTCTAATGCCATCCTCATTATATGCCCCTGTATAAGGCAATGGGGGATCTGGAACCCTCTGGAGACTATTAGCTCCTCTTTGGGGATACCATAATTTACCATTAATCCAATATGCTACCCAGGGGTATCCCTGGGCTGTGGGAAGGGGTCTATATAGTTTTTTCTTGTTTTCTTGGAAGACCCTTTGTATCTGTGGGTAAGGAACAGGTGTGGGAAAGTCTACCAACAATTCAGCCTGTTATGACTGATTCATTAATTCTTTTATGGAAACAATCGAGGATAATTTCTTACTCAGGTTTATAAACACCTTGTTTATACAATTTGGGTATGATTCAATAGTCTGGGGAGAACTAGTTATTCCTTCAGAATTTCCCTCAAAGTCAATCATTGACTCACTTCGAGGCTCTCTCTCCTCATGGCTTCTTATGTGAATCAGGGTACAAAGTAAGACCATGAATAATATCAACAAGGAGTTACTAAGAGCAATCCCAGGAAAATTACTGCCCCCCTTTGTATGCCACATTCTCTTCCAGGAAGATGGATTCCTTGAATTCCTTCTTTCCACATTTGGACCTTGTCAGACAACACGGTTGGAAGAGGACGTGGTGCCCAGGCCCACGGCGGACTTCACACACACTGTCCCACGAGTCTCCCCCGCTTCCTCCCAAGAGGGTCACACACGGAACGTGGATGCTGTCGGTGCTGCTCCTCGAACAGGGCAGTGGGCTGGATGGGTGGGAGACATCGAGGGGAGCCTGGCTGGGTGGGGCTCCGATCACCACGACAGCGACAGGAGGGAGTGACAGGCAGCCGAGGGTCAGCAGGAGTGAGAACTCACGCAGGAGCTCGGGGACTGTCGTGGCGATGGGGCTCTGCCTCTCAGAGCAGCGGTCCGCCTAAGGGCTTTCGTGGTGTTCATGGCGAGTGGGTGTTTCACAGGGAGAGGCCGTGGAACCGAGGACTCAATAGTTTGACTTCGGAAATTTGTGTTTTTTGTTCTACTGACCCTACCTAGCACAGGGGGCTCTCTCAGGCACTGAATCAGCAAGAGAAGTAGAGCTTATTTAAGCTTTATATCATTCCAGCCTGAAAGTATTCCCAAAGGGCGAGCTGGCCCCACACGACCACAGATAGCATTTCCTAAAGTGGCACTGGGACTTTAATACTTGTCAATGTTGCTCCCATGGACCTGTGTCCTTGGCAGGACCTCGGGTCCTCGACAAAGAATTTATTGCAATGAACTCTGAAGACTGTCCCGCTGGATCTGGGGGTCCTGCAGCGCCCTCTGCATAGGTAGCATTAGAGGGGGGCTCCCCTGTGCTGAACTGGGTCAGCGGTGACTGATTGGAACGTAACCCATGGACTCAGAGTGGAGGTGCCATGAGTAAGGGGGAGTCTATTCCCAAGCCCCGCAGATACGGCTCCCGTCAGAGAAAAGAGAAAATACCCCCTGGACCACAGATCCCCCCATTTCTTACAGAAAGTTCAGCTCCGTTGTAATCTCATGGGACCACTGTTGTATAAGCGGTCTGTCCCCAACCGAGATGTCCTCACACGACTGTGACTGCACCTTGTTTGCTAAGATCTGCAACTCGGATATTGTGTCAGAAAACTGGGGTTGGAGGGCTGCTTTGCCTTTAGCGGAGGGGACTTAAACCCAGTTTGCACGAAAATGACTGGAAGGAGATTAAAACAAAAGTGCCATCCCCCCCCCAGATTTACCGAATAGAAAATAGGGGATGGGGAGGGCAGGGAACCCCGAAGCAGGGGACCCTGCCGGGCTGGGTCATAGAAGCATTGCAGCTTCTGCCTGGTGCCATGGCTCGCATGCCCTGGGCTAGCCAGCCCCTTCCTGTGAGGATGGATGCTCCAGCATCCCTGTGGGGAGGCATGTGGTGGGGAATCCTGGCCTCTGAGTAGCAGCCAGGCCACCGTGCCAGCCCTGTGACTGGGCCCTTGGAAGTGAACCTTCCAGCCCCAGTGAAGCCTTCAGAGGACTGTAGCCCCAGCTGACCTCTGACTGCAGTCCCGTGGGAGACCCCAAGATCGAACAGTCCTGCCAAGCTGCTCCCGAATTCTCAACCACAGAAATGGTGGAAGATAGTGATTCTTGTTGATTTAAGCCACTGAGCGTTAGGGCAACTGGTCACCTAGCGCTAGATAGCTAGCACAGTGGACCATTTCAGTTGGTAGCGCCTTAGATGGCTGCCAGCGGTCCCAGCCTCCCGCTATTCGCACCTTGTGTGTTGCCATCCCCCTGAGAGTGGGGTGAGCAGAGAGACTTGCTTCCAATGAAGAATAAGGCCTGCCCGAATAAGGGTGTCACTTTGAGGTGAGTGTCAAAGACTCTGGCTTTCCTGCTTTATCCCGGGCTCTGAGGGAAGCCAGCTGCCATGTGTGTGCAGCCATATGGAGCGGCCCACGTGGCCAAGAACCGAGGGACGTCCCCAGCCAACAATCAACGAGGACTGGAGGCTGTGAGTGCAACAGCGAACAAGGAGCCGACTCTTGCCAGCACGCATGGCGGAGCTGAGAGGCGAACTCCTGGACGATTGCAGCCCCCACAGAGGGGTCGCCTCCAGCCCAGGAGCAGCCCTGTGTCAGAGGACTCCGGCACGCTGCTCCCAGATGAGCTGCCCACTGTGGGGTCGGTGGCTCTGAAGCTGTGGGTAACAAACACAGTCATGATGAGTGGCCCGTTCTGTCCCCAGGGCAGCCGCTTGGCTTTGGTCCACACCTGGGTCTCAGCCCGTCACTCTCACCTTGGTGAGTCAGGGGATGAGGCTCCAAGGCTGCATCTGATCACCGCTGCCTTCTGGAGACGCAGCCAGCCTCCCTGGGACCGTGGCAGGTGAACAAGCATATGCTCAGGGTGTGTTTCTGTCGCCTCGTTCCTCCGTGACCTTTAACAGAGTTGTGAGGCCCCTCTGAGCTCCAGTTCCGAAGCAGAGAGCAAAGCCATGAAGTGACCTAACGGCCCGGTCAGCCCCAGCCACAGAGGCGGCCTGAGGACTCAGTGAGAGGTCTTGGGAAGGAGCGTGGCACTGGAACGTGGCAGGTGCTCCATATGAACTTGACCCTGCAGCTGCTGGGATTCTCAAGGTCATCATCATCTTCCTCTTAGCCACTGCCATCCCCACCTGGGAGGATCTAGGAGGATCTCCTCTTCTGGGAAGAGGAGTCTCAGCCGGACAGCCACCAGGGCTGGGATTGGGGCCTCCGGAGGGGTCTCCCCCATGAAGTCCTGGAGGCTGGTGAGTCTGAGCGGAGCCTGGATGGCCCCCCGGCCTGGGAGACCGGAGCCCCCCAGCTCTGCTCCCCAGGACTCCTGCTCTCCTCCTCCTCTTGCGCTGAGGGCCTGCTCTGCTTGGCTGTGTATTTCCCGCCGTGGGAAGCGATGATTTAATTCTCACCTGGGATATCACCCAGCCCAGGGGTGTGCTCAAGTGAAGTGTATTTCAGCGCCCAACAATTTCCATACAGATAAAAAGGGGAAAAGAAAGAAAGAAGAAAACAATCTCAAACAGCGTCCTCACGAACTATGCATCTGAAACCTGTTTCTTGAAGATGGATGGCTCTGTTAGGCGCCTAAGAGCTTTTTCTTGGCTTGTCAACAGTTTTATCCACCGCTCCCCGCCCCCAACAAACATTCTTGGTTATAAATTATTCATGGCCTAGTCAGTGGTTAAAAAAAAAAAACGATGCCCGGGGCTGAGGCACTTTCCTGATTCTCCCTCCGCCTTTCACATCCAAGTTGTTTTTTTCCTTCCTGCTCCTGGAAAAGCAGAAACAGCCAGGAGTCTCCTGATTTGGGGGAGGAGGTCTGCATGGGGGCCTAATGTGGGGGGGCTGAGCCCAGCGGGAGCCCGGCTGCTGGGGGTGGGTGATGCCTCCAGTCCGGGGGAAGGCGGGACCCTGTGATTGTCAAGTAGATTTGGGGGCAGGAAATAGGTGTATTTGGGGCCCCTTCTTTTCTTTTTTCTGTTGGCTAGAACTCTAAGGTTTTCAAAACGAAAAACAGAAACAAAAACCAGAGAGGAGATTGATTCTATTCTTGCCCCAGCCTTTTCGGAGTCCCTGGTGAGAAAGGGTTTGAGACCCCCTCCGCTCACCCGGTCCCACTCTCCCCAGGCCCTTCCCTGGGTCCCTCCCCAGGAGGGGGGCCCGGAGAGGAGACAGCACCCCCTTGTCCTGCACCCTGGGGCCACCCTCTCTTGTTCTGTACAACCCCACAGCTGGCTCCTCCTCTAGGGTGGATTCTCAGGCCTGCCCTCTTCGTGTCCCGTTGGGATGAGAAGTCACTTTCCTGGGACTGTGCCTCCCTGGACCCCACCCTGACCCAGCGTAACATGGAACACGTTTCCCTGACCCACCACATGGAGGCTGAGAACGGCGACAGCTCCAGACCCTGAAGGAGAGAGCTGCTGTGAGAGGATGGCAGCTCTGAAACCCACAAGAGCACCTCCCGGTGGGACAGAGACCTGTGTGCATGACCAGCTGGTGGACAGATAAGGACGTGGGCAACTTCTGAGCGTGGCATTGGCTTGTAGCTTTTTGGGGAGCAAGGGAAGTGCTGGGTGTCAAGGGAGAGAGAGGGGGGCTCCAAACAGAAGTGCTCTCGGCTCCAACCCTGTGAGGCTGGAACCCTGGAAATAAAAACCTGTTTCCTTGAACACTAATTGTTGGGTCATGTGTCAAAGTGCCACATGGTTGAGCCCTGCTTTGCTCGGTTACAGTTTTGGTGACCTGGATGGCGGTGGTGGGATTAGGTGGCAGAGCTTGGGGCCTACATTAGCCACAGCAAAGCCCCCCACACTGGGTGGCTTAAAACAACAGAAACTCATCCTCCCACCCACAGTCCTGGAGGCTGGGAGTCCAAAGTCAAGGTGTCAGCAGGTCTGTTCTCCCTCAAGGCTCTGGGTCCAACCCTTGCTCTCTGGGCAGTGGCCAGCCGAGCTCAGCCCACAGCTGCAGTCTCTGCCTCTGCTGTCACATGGCATTCTCCCCATGTCTCTGTGTCCAAGCCCCTCTCCTTATAAGGATCAAGGGCCACCCCTCCTCATCGCAACTTCACGGGTTACATCTGCCATGACCCCATTTGCACATAAGGTCATGTTCACAGGCACCAAAGATTGGGACTTCAATGCATCTTTTTTGAGGACACGATGTAACCCGTGACCAGGTCAGGGGACACGGGAGCCCCAGTGACCAGGCTGCACAGTAGAGTGCAGAAGCATCTGAAGGCCAAAGGGCCGGCGTCGGGCTGAGGCCTTTTCGTAGCATTGCTCCTGTTCCGAAGGCTGCTTCTCTGACCCTGGCCGTGGAGGTGCCAGCCCTGCGTGGGCCTAACAACCTGACTTTTTATACCTGGGAGGAGAGGAAATCGCGCTGACTGTGGGACTCACACATCTCCGTGGGAACCGGACCTCCCTGGGGCCAGGGGCCACAGTGCCCACCTGCCATCTGTAGCAGGAAATGTGGCCTTTCACGGGACCACTGCTATTTCTGTGACTTCACATCAACTCCCCATTTCCCTTGTCCGTCCCCATGTTCTCCCCAGGCACTGGGGGCTGCCTGGGTGGGCTCTCTGTAGCCCTCTGCTCCCTACTGCTCAGTCTAGACAGAACTGGCTGGTAGCAGCTCGACCCTCCCCCATGCTACTGCCCTGCTGAATGGAACACCATCCCCTGGGCAGTGAAGAGGGGGCCATTGCTGTGTCTTAGGTTGGACAGTGGATTAGTGCCCCCAACCCTATAATGATCTTATTTCCAAATATTTTGCGGTTGGAATTAATGCTGGGAAAGAAAACTGGCCAAGAGCTTTGGCTTTCAGAGAAGATTCCAGATGCTGGGTGCATAAACACTGATGGGCATCAGGTTTTGTTGAGGACAGTCCTGTGCCTGCACCATCACCTCTCACTTGCCTAGTGGTGGCTACGGTGCTGTGCTCGGTTACCCTGAGAGACCAAAGACGCTGGGTCCCAGTGGTCTCTGCCCAGTGCACTAGAGGTGGTGTTACTTTGTGTCATTTACCTTTGGTTCGATTTAAGTTTCTTTTAAGTCAGACAAAGAAGTCTGTGGCTGGAGACCCTGGGGTTCTTCTGAGCCCAGGCTGCCTCTATGTGCGGCAGTGAGTCAGTCTGGAGCAAAGGTCGCTGGCGGAAAGGACAGGAGGTGGGTGTGAGCCCCTGGCTCATGACAGCTGAGGAAGGAAGGAGCCCACTGCACGGATGAGGAGACTGAGGCTCAACGAGACCGAGTGACCTGCCTCGGTCGCCTGGCCAGTAAGTGGCAGAGCCAGACAGACCCCAGGTTCCTCAGTGAGAGGGTTTCTTCTTCAGGCAGGTCGCCCCCGAGTCCCTGTGGTCACATAGTGGTGGGTGGTAGCCCAGTGAAATCACCTTTGGGAAGATGAGGTTCTTCCCCGGGGCTGGGCATCGGTGCAGAAGGCCTTGAGCTGGGCGCTGCCTCCTGTCTGGTGGGCTGGGGAGCTGCACCTGTGACCCTATGCTGCACCTGTGATCCTATGCTGGACATGGACCATATTCACAGCAGAGCCCAGGGGAGTGGCCCGCCCCTGGGGCAGTTGGTAGGGAAATCCTCGGAGGAAGATAGTGTAGCGGGGGCGGAGCCTTTGAGCTTCCTCTCTCTCAAATAACAGGTCTTCGGAAATGAGGGTTTTGCTGGGCGCACTTAAAAGCATTTTGCAGAAATCTGAACTATTCTAAAGAGAAACAGAAGAAGCAACGTGTCCAAAAATGGATTTATTAATAAATTCCGTTGTCTTTTCTGTTGTCCAGGTCACTTAGTTTGATTTTGATTGTCATTGTTTTCTTTCTTAAGACTGGATTCCTCGAAATAATATTGACATGAATATGTAGGTTATTTATATTCCGTATTTTTTAACGAGCGATTTTGTTGAGACGTAATTCATGCATCATAGAAAGTGTGTGGTTCAATGGTTTTGCGTGAACTCACCAAGTTGTGCATCTACTGCCCTAATTGATTCCAGAACATTCGTTATCCATTATCCTCAGAGGGACAGCAGTGGTCTTGCTCAGCAGGGCTCTCTGAACACAATTTTTGTTGATCTCTGAACGCCGTCTGCTTTCCTTGGTGGTACACCCGCCTGTTAGACCCTACGATCACCTGCTGACTGCTCTTTTGTTTTAAAGAAGGCCCTGGGGCATGAGTTACTCCTCGGTCTGATCCAGTTAAATCTAAGCGGGGAGGGATCTAGGCCAGCCTCCGATGTGCGTTCCGACTCCAGAGGGCTCTTCTTGGCGTCTTGCTCCCTGGCTCTCTGGTGAGCTAGCTTTGCTTTGCATATAGCTGGCTGCTCTGAGAAGCGATTGTTTTCAAGGGTGAACTTAGGCTTGAACTTCCCCACGTTCTGTTTTAAACAGAGTCGGTTCCTTTGGGGAGCGCTTCAGAGCGCTTTTCTCATGACGGCCTCCCCTCCGCCCCCCACCCCTAAGCAGACTCCCTGAGCTACAACCCCGGGTGCCTCTGGTCTTCTCTGCTTGCATCTCCCGTGGGACCTGCGCCCTGTGAGCCACCTCGGATGGGGGTGCTCGGGGGCCTCAGTCTGCTCGGCCTGCCCTGCCTGGGGTAGAGCCTCCATCCCACAGGCAGTGGCCCTGGTGGGTCGGCCACGTGGACCAGGAGTTTAGCCTTTCCAACCTGGAGTTGGAAGGGACCAGAATGCTGGTGGCCTGGCCTTCCTGGTGAGATAATGGTAAGCCTTGACTGGGAGAGGAGGGGGCAGGGAGCTGGACTTCTGGGCATCACCCACCTGGGCAAAGCTTCCATCACACTGAGCCAGGGTCGGGGAGAGAGCAGGTAGTGGCTGAAATGACAGACTTGTTTTTCTTAGTGAGTTTTAGTAGATTTTCTCGGATAAATGTTTCTTTATTTGTTGTGTGCTCTAAGGACAGTTCTCAGAGACCGTAAATGGTTGGTCGGTTGGTCGGTTTGAAGAGTTTCCACCGGCTTTGCTTGTTCCACTGGGGAGTGGCCTGCGGACTGACTGCAGCTGCCAGCCCGGAAATGGACACTGCACTGTTTTACTTTAATAGTCAAGGTATCTTTACATTATAAATTAATTCCATATATGGCTTTGATTGGATAAGTTTTACAAGTCATATTCTAATTTTCTGTTGTTTTTATTTTAGGAACTTAATAGGAAGACTATTTTAGTTTTCAAGTAGGCTATCTATCTAATTTTGGATTCCAGACTTTCGACATTCTAGTCTACCCTTGTTAGATTTCGTGGCTTGGAGAAGGGTTTGTGTAATTTCTGCTCTTCCTCATTTGGAGAAGTTATCTTTCTGGACAAGTCAGTGTGGAATACGTTGTTGCCCATTCTCCATCATGAACCCACGGAAAATGGTGTGTTCTCCGCGTGTGGGGCACAAAATCCAGCATCTGTTTATTACTCTAACTTCAGTAATTACATTGTTCTGGTCCCCTGGGTCTGCGGGAGGCGCCCCCACAGTGAGGATGGGGGAGAAGGCGTGCAGAGAGAGAAGGCGCCCCGCACGATGGTGAGGCGGTGTCAGCCAGCGTACGGTGATTCCGTGAGAAACACCACAGGGTGCCTTTGCCCTGGGGGCTTACCTGGGATGCACAGAACACAGGTTCATAACGTTTCTGGCTCCGAAGGGACCGTGGAGGTTTTCCACTTCCACTTCTTTGCTCTGCAGTGAGGACAAGGACTTGCCCAGGGTCACACGGCGGGCATGCTCTGAGGCCGGGGAGGGAATCCTTGGGTTCTGGGGAGAGCATGAAGCTCTGTTCTTGCCCCGTGTTCCTTGTATTGCATTTCATTTCAGGCTTCTTTTTCATCTCTGAGACGTCTCGTGCCTGAAGAATGGTGGAGATACATTTCTCCTGAAAAAAATGGGCTTGATTTATGTGCTGCTACTTTACAGTTTGCAAAGCATGCTTTTATAGGCACCAGTCAATTTAATCTTTGCGGTCCAGTGATGTTTAGGTGGCACCAATACTCCCTTCTTGTGGGTGAAGAAGCCAAGGCTCAGAGACACAGAGTCCTCGTCAGTGCTGGGGCCTTCCGCCCCCCAAGGCCATGTCTTCTGCCCCCCCAAGGCCATGCTGTCATTGCAGGGCCCAGAAGTCCTGTCCTGCCCTGGCCCAGAGCCCATGTCCAGGCTCTTTCTTTCCCAAGCGGTTTGTTTTGGGGGGTAAAATTATAACATCCTGCAGGATGCTTCCTGCCTCCGCTGGAACTGTGCCCCAGACACCTGGCTGGGTTTTGTGAACACAGAGATAATGCTGGGAAATTATTATTTTTTAAATATCACCCCACTCTCTGCACCTGCTGTCAGTAGGTTGTGATGGATGCTGTGTGCTCCAAGTATTTTTCTGCTTATCTTCTGGGACAATCTTAGTTTTTCCCTGCCTTTGCTTTCCTTCCTGTGCAGCATTTACGTAGCTGCTTCCCAGCTGTTTCCCCCCGTCCCCGCTCCCCGTGCTCTTGCCTAGCCAGCCTTCCACATTCCCATCGAGGAGCTTCGGACCCACCTGTGTTGGCCATGGAGAGATCAGAAGCTCTGAAATGCTTCTCCTTAAAAAAAAAAAAAGGTCTCAAATAATAGCTGCTATGTAGAGGTGCATATTGCTTACCTATTACTGTGTAACAAATTATTCCAAAATTTAGTGGTTTAAAGTGGTAATGCACATGTACTAACTCAGTTTCTGTGGGTTGGAAGTTTGGGTGGCTTCTCTGAGTGCTTCTGGCTTAGAGTCTCTCACCAGGGTGCAGTCAGATGTCAAAGGAGGCTGTGGGCATCTGAAGATCTGCAAATAGTCTCGCTTCCACGGTCGTTCTCATGTGGCTGGAGGTTAGCGCTGGCCGTTGACAGGAGGTATCAGATCCTTCCCTCCATGTGGACTCTCCACGGGGCTGCTGGACATCCTCACAACATGGTGGCCAGCCTCCCCAGAGTGAGAGATCTGAGAGAGAGAGAGAGAGAAGTCAGAAGCTCCATGTATCTTGTATGACCTGGCCTTGGAAGCCACACCAGTCATTTCTGCAATATCCTATCGGTTACATTTCTGCAATGTCCCTGTTGAGGTGGTGGGGGGAGAGGGCAAGTGGAAGGACCGCATGGACTGCGAGCACCAGGAACGGAGAATCACCGCCAACCACAGGGTGCACCAAGCAAGCGCCTGACCCTGTGCTGGCGTCTTCATACGCATTTCTCCTCGCAGCAGCTCTGCGAGGCCAGCCTCCTTTGCGCTCATTTCCGGAAGGGAAACAGAGATGAATCTGCCTCTTGACCTCCCAGTGGATTTGAACCGAGCTGCAAACCTTGTGCCTTCGCCCCTTGCCCTGTTCTGGCTCTTGGAGTCCTTTGTCTCTCTTGCCTTTCAGCAGGTGTCATGCTTGCTCTGCTCAGCTGTTCTGTGACAGACTCAGTAGCTCCAAGTGTGGATGTGGGGTTCTGGGACTGAAACACAGAACCTAGGCAGCAGTGCAGAGTTGCCTCCGTTTGAGCTCGGGCTGGATTAACAGAAATATGATGTTTAGAATTTAGGAGGTGAGAGTCTGGGCAGCCTATAGGATTGTGGTACCTCACTGTGAGACGTCTGGAAATGCTGAAATCTATTTAGGCAGGAAAATCCCAGGACATGACCCTCAGATACGGGGCTGCTAGAACGCACCCCTCTGGAGCCCACCATCTAGTGGGAATGACAGCTGGGAAACAAGCAAATGCAAACAATACTACGAGACCATCAAACAGGAGGGCCCAACTTTGTCAGCAGGGCCAGGAGAGGTTTCCCTGAGAACATGGCTTGAGTTAGCAGTCACACATGCAAAGGCGGGGCCAGTGTGTAGGGAACACTGCGTATGCCGAGGGCCCTGGGCATCACCGCGAGGTGGAAAGAGCCATCGAGGGACGCAGCGCGTGCTCTGTTCTGCGGATGGCACCTCGTGGAGGGCGGGGACAGTTCCAGTGCTGGGGTTGAGGACAGATGACCGCTCGGGTCTCTCCAAGGCTGGGTAGTCTCTGAGTTTACCAAGAACTCCTTGTTCCCCGGGGTGCATGAGTCCTATTTTAGGAATTAACTTAAAATTCATCGTAGGTGTTGGCTGCACTTAAAGTCACTCCTTTGGAATTCCTGGCACCCAGCCGGCGTGGAAACTGGGAGTGCCTTTCTGTTCCCCTGTCTGGCATTTCTGTCATCAAAACACATTTTGTCTGTCTTGTGCCAGCCACCATCCCTCCCTCGTCAGGTCTGGATTCGGGTCTCCCGAGAACCCCCAGTATCTCAGGGCAATGCCTTCTCTCTGAGACTATCATTCGAGTACCCCCTCGTCTTTCCACATAGCCCCCAGACGAGAGGGCAGCCCTCCCGTTGGTTCACCAGCAGACAGTCCACGCTGGGCTGGGGGGTAGTTGAGCTGGTGCTGGTGGGGCCGGGCAGGCAGGCTGGCTTCCCTGAGCCCTCCATGGTGCAGCCGGAGGAGATAGCTAGTCAAATGTGGACAAGATGCCATGGTGTCGCTGTGCCTGTGGATTCGAAGGGAAGCTTCCCAGAACGTCTGTCCCTCCCACAGCTGCGCCATGTGAGTTCCTGCGTGTGCTGCAGATGGAAATAGTGGATCAGAGGAGACTCTGGGGCTCGCCGGCTATAGGCACCGTGAGGCCACTGCTGGCCTGCAGTGGGCAGGGGCCTGGGCCTGGGTCTCAGTGTGGCACCAACTCACTGGGTGACCTGGGACAAGTTCTGTCTTTCCCTGTTTGCCCATGTGTGAAGTGGTAGGTGCTTCAGTCCTCAGCAAGGATCCCTGTGGAGGGGGGCCCCAGAGGCACGGCCACAAAATGGCGAGAGAGGGCAGGGGACTGCGGGAGGGCACTGGGTATGTCACTCGTGGGCGGACACGCTGGCTGGTATGCAGGGCTCAGGTGGGCTGGGAGTCCCCGTCAGAGCCCCCGGGGATGGCCCACAGCTGCCCCAGGAGCCCCAGCCCCAACCGCTGGGCATTGGATGTTCGCTGGCCTGACCCCAGACATGAGGTGCCCCGGTGTGGCTGGCTCCCACAGCAGGTTAGGATTCAGGCTCAGCCCCCTCGGGCTCCCTCTCTGTAAGGTAACTGCGGGACAGGCGCCATCCTCCGGTGACATTTCTGTCATTCTCTTGAGCGAACGTGTGTCCACCAACCAGAGCATCACCCCGGCCTCCCTCCCTGTGGGAGGCAGCCAGGCCTCGCTGAGAGTCTGTCTCCATCCCTGTCCCCTCTTGGAAGGATGGAAAAGTAATAAACATCCTTTGCAGAAAGAGCGTCTGGTGGACAGCTGGCCTGGATCAGCTCTTCCCCACTGTGGCCAGAGGAGGTCAGGGGCCTGCCGACCCCCGGCACCATCCCCCCACCGTGGGGCCCCATCTACAGGGCCAGCCCCAGGATGGCCCCAGACGGTTCCGCCCATCTGTCTGTCCTGCCGCGGCTGCACTTTCTCCTCCTGAGCTCTGCGTCCACGGTAAACAGGAGACACCAGACTTCTTTCCGTCCTCCGTCCCACCCCTGTCAGCTCACCAGACACATGTTTTCCACTGTCCTCCCTCCAGCCAGGCCCGGCCAGGCTTGAAGTCAGGAAAGGGGATGTGTAATTGCAGTGGGCAGGCAAACTTATTTGTCCTTCAAAGGGAGCAAGTCGTATGTTTATTCCATGATGCTCTCCGAGCGTGGCTCGGGGGTGCGGTTGGGCCCTGCCCTCGAGGCGTTCACAGTCTGGTGGAAAGGGACAAAAGGCATGGAACATGGGGGTGGGGACACCAAAATAAGCAGCCTGGGTGAAGGTGGAAGGCTCCTGGGGAGGGCAGTCTTGCAGGGAAACTGAGTCCTCTAGGATCGGCCAAGCTGTAGTGGAGTAAGGAAGTGGGGTGTGCTGGGGGAGGGGTGAGACAGGACTTTGGGTCCATGTGGTAGCTGGGCCAATGAAGGCCTTGAGTGCCAACTGAGGCACTGGGTGGGCAGGCAGGGGACCGCGAGGGCCTGCAAGATCGGAGTAGGGCCTGATGGGGGTGGACTCATGACTCAGAAGGAGGGTGGGCTGGAGGCAAGGAGCTGGAGGCAGGGGGCTGGAGGTGGGGGGAGGCTGGAGGCGGGGGTGGCAGGTGCAGGTGATGGTCCAGATGGAAGTCACGTCCAGAGAGGGGACAGCGCTTGAGAAATGCCGATGAGATGAGAGCCGGTTATCCTGAGGAGCCCTGGAGTTGAGAAGAACCAGGGACAGGCCTGGTGTGTCCTGGTGTGGAGGGGGACAGCACTGGGGCCTCAGACCTCCTGGCCAGGCCTCCAGGCTCAAGTCAGCTGGCCAGGGCAGGCTGTGTCCTGGCCTGGAGAAGCGGGTGCTGGGCAGGTATAACACACACATGTGTGCGTGCACACGCACACGCATGGCAGGGCTGGGGCGGTAAGAGCAGATGTGCGCCGAGTGCTCCTTCTGTGTGAATGTCTTGTGTGAGTGTTTCCAGGCTCTGTCTTCTCTATGTCTTCCCGTGGCACAGCTGGGAACACAGGTCACCCCACGGCTGGCAGGGGCAGAGCCAGCCTCTAACCCAGGTGGTTCGAGTGCGGAACCAGGTCTTGCCTGAGGCTCATAACGCACATCCTTGCCTTAGATGACACTGTGCGTCTGTGCCGGGGGGGCTGGCATTTGGGTCTCTGGCTTCCTACCCATCCCAGCTGCCCGGGTGACACAGCTCTTCCTCCTTCTCTCAGGCCAGCGCGGGGCCCCTCAGGTGCCTCTGTTCTCCTGCTGTTGCAAGGGCCCTGGGGTTGCAGAGTCCGGCTGCTCACAGTCCCACTGCTGCTGACACTCAGTGCTGGGCACACGGGACCTGCCCCCTCTTCCAGCCCTCCCTTTATTTCAGTCTGACGGTCACCAGCTCGCCGTCACCCGAGGAGAGAGCTAGAGCCCCGACAAGGGTGCCGCACTGCTCCCCGCCCAGGACCACTGCCACAGCCCAGGGGAGCGGACGTCCGTCTGCCTTTGCTCAGCTCTCCCCTGCCTTCCGATTCGTCACATCGAAATATGGCCTCAAAGCTATTTTTAAAAAGGGTGTTAGGTTAATTTTGAAAAACACTTTAACTTTTAGAACAGTTTTAGATTTATAGGCACATTGGGAGGATGATACAGGGAATTTGTATAATCTTTTTGGGCTCTCTTGTTCCTCTCTCTCAAAGTTATATTGTTGTCTTAGAAAACAGTGTGACATTGTCTCGTAAAGTTGCGTGTTCACAGACCTGGCAGACCGGCCACTCTCTCCTAGGTGTGTATGAGGCAATTCCTAGTGGCCTGTTCCTAACGTCATGGCGCTGCACCAGTCCAAACCCATGCAGAGACAGATGCATGAATTGTGGTGTATTCACAAGCTGGGCTGTCACAGAGCAGAAACACGGCCTGGCAGCAGGCAGCCAACACAGGGATGCTTCTTAGCTATCCAATGCAAATGAAAATACAAGTCTGAGGTTTCTTTCCCCTGCTCAGCCTATAGGTGACTTCAAAAAGTTGTCCCAACGTTTAGGAGCCAGCTTGGCCAAAGGCCACCACCTTTGAGGACAGAGTGAGCAGCAGTCAAGAGTGAGGGTGAGCCCATTTGTGCTGGAGGCTGTCGGAGGGGAGGTGTGGAGCTGGGGCATGGCCTGCTGAGTCCAGATGACCTGCACTGGAGTTCCCTGTAGATAGTCATCACCATGGAGAAGCCAGTGGGGCGGGGGGTGGGGGGGCTGTCCAGAGCTGGCAACAGAGAAGCCGGCTCCCTGGAGAGAGGCTGGGGAGAGAAAGACCCTAACTTGGCCGCACAAGTATTGAGGTCACCAGAGGGGAAGGAGGGGAGGCCGGAGAGGGCAGGGCACCTTCCCAGATGCTGCCCCAGCAGAACAAACTGCTCCGCAGCCCCATCCAATTTCCATGCTCACCTAGCAACACTCACAGTTTTCTGAAAATTTTATTATACAACAGTGCATGCTCATAAAAGAAAAAAATTGAGAAATACATAACATAGAAAGAAGGGTAAAAATGTATCCACAGTTTCAGCACACATGGCCACATATTGGAGAATTTCTTTTTGACCTTTTTCATGCCATACCCCTGGCTTCAACCCATGTCTTTTATCCAAATGCATCATCCCATTATAGACCCTCTATAGCCTTAATCTCCAATGAATGTGTGTGAGTTCTACCCACCTACCTGCCTATCTAATACCTATCCATCTGTCATCCATCTATCCCGTCTGTCCATCCATCCATCATCTGCTGCATCTTCACTTAGTAAAATATGTATTATCTATACATCACACACACACACACACACACACACACACACACACACACACACACAGAGGGTCCTGCAGAAGTAGTACCTGCTTGAGTCTGGTTGGTAGGGTAATAACATGGGTGCAATCATTTACAGTTTTAATTCGAACATTTCACCTGAAATGCCATATGGCATGCTTGAGTGTGACATTATGTTGCAGAATTCCATGCTTGGGATCTTGTGACAGAAGATTCTGTAGTAAGAGCGGGAGTTACCTGTGCCGGACCCTGTGTATTCCAGTGGCTGATCTCCAAGGGCCAGCAATTCTGGCTATTTCTAGGTTTTCACTGTTACAAGTGCTCATGCCAGGAATATCTTGGTGTGAAAAGCTTTTTCAGTATTCAAATTATTTCCTTAGCAGAGATTCCCAGAAGTGGAATTATTAGATCAAAGGGATTGACTATATCTAAGGCCCATGATACTTCACTGCCAGACCGCTTCCCACAGGCACAACCTCAGCCCCCCTCCGCCAGGCAGCCTGCGGTCACGCCCACCTCCCTGCTCCTCCACTGTGCCAAGTGGCTCAGTCCGAGTGGTTCTGGCCGTTCCTGGTTCTGACCAGTTTCCGGTGACCAGTGGTGTCGTAGGAGAGGAAGGAGCTGTCCCGCACTACCACCTCCTGGGGAAGCTCTGTCCCTCCGTGTGAACTATTACGCTATCTGTTGACTATCAGCTCCTTAGCCTCTACTCCGTGTGAGCCGGTCCCCTGGGCCAGATTGTAACGTGGAGTTCTGGGGTCCGTGGAGCTGTGGCAGAGACCCAGGGATCTGAAGGCCGAAGGGTCCCGCATCATGTCAGCCGTACCCGGAGAAGGGGCTGTGGTAGGAGGGAGGGTATGTGGCGCAGTGGCTGGAGGGGGCCACCGCTGAGCCACCCTGACCCACTCCACTCCTGCCTCCCTCCCAGCAACAGAGCCTCAGCGTGTTCAGGAGCCGTGTGGAGGAACCGATCTCAGTGAATCTGGCCCCGGGAGATGGATCACGACTGGACTAGAGCAGGCGGAATGATATCATTCCCACTGGCCAGTCTGTGGTCCTGGGTGGGGACGTGATGCAGTTTTGCTCAGGAAAATGTAAGTGAAAGTCAGCTAGGTAGGCAGATTTGACTGGCGTGGGCCTTTAGACCTTTGCCTTATTCTCTTTTTCCTGCCTGGGATGGAAATGGGATGTCAGGGGCGCAGCAGCCATCTGTGACTATGAGTGGACAGCCAAGGAGACAGCACACCAACGATGGATGGCTGAGCAGGAAGACAGATGGAGCCTGGACCTTGAGCAGATGATCCACTCTGGGACTTCCTGTCCCAAGACTTCCTGTTCTGAGGAAGACAACCTTATATTTATTTATGCCACTTTGGTTGGCTTTTCAGTCACTTGCATTCTAATGCCTCTCTACTGAGAGATGTGCCAGCACTCTGTATGCCTCAGGATAAACAGTGGTAGCTGTCATGACAAACATACCCCAAATCTCAGTGGCTAAACCCAGTTTTGCTTCTCACTCTGCAGCACGTTGCAGGGTGGACAGTGCTCCTCCAAGCGGTGACATGGGGATCTAGGCTCCTTCCATCTCGTGACATTACTTTGTCAACACATGGTCTCTGGAGTGGCCTTGGCAGGGGAGGGGAGCATGGACAACCATGCCCACAAGTTTCTGCCAACGTCTCCTTGACCAGGACTTTGTCCTCGGGCCTCAACTTAGCTGCAAGGGGCACTGGGAAATGTAGTCTTTGTGTGCAGGAAGAAGAAATGGGATTTGAGCAGCCAGCCAGTCTCTATTTGACACTCACTGAAAGGGGAACATCCCAAAGATGAGTGTGTTAGCACCACAGTCTGCCAGAGGCCCATCTAGGCAGGGGTGCTGGGATCTGGGAAGCCGGCCTGCTCTAACGTGCTGCGGCCGAGCTGAGCCCGAAGATCGGCCGTCTGTGGGCGGCACCCAGGGTACGTCTGCCAAATGTCTAATCTCTGCTTTCCTAGTTTTTCATCCTGTGAAAAATGATACATTTCCAGAAAGCATTTTTTGGGACCCTCCCTCCCTCCCTCTCCCTTCCTCCCTGTGTGCATACTCTGAAGAGCTAGATGACCTACAGTTGGCTTTGTAATGGCCTTGTCAGGGGCTGAGTCACCAGGCCAGACCACCTTCCTTTAGGTGCAGGAAAGAGGCTGTGTGGAGGCCCCAGTGCCTGCCCAGGCTCTGTGCCACCCTTCTGCAATTTATAGGGTGTGAGGCCCCTCTACTCCAACTCCTGTCCACCCACGCTCCGTCATTGTCGTCACTGTCCCATGTCAACAGGCCTGAGAGCTGGCCGGCCCTGGGAGCTCCCCTCCAGGC
>PVIA01005270.1:34131-118994 GCA_004024845.1 Tonatia bakeri
CCCCCCCCCCCCCCCCCCCCCCCCGCCCGTAACCAGCACAGCCTTCTGACAGCACACATCTGCGTGTTTCCCAGGTGCAACCTGTCAATTGGCCTGTCATCTTTGGTCCCCATGGTCATTTCTGCACCCATTTCTCTGCCTGGCCCAGTCTCTTTCCGACTGTACGGCAGGGAGCATCATGAGGAGGGCTGCCCAGGGTGGGCAGGCCCCCAGGTGAGGAGGTGGGAGCGGGCTGGGGGGAGGAGCACAGTTGCTCAGGTACGCGGCTGCTGGGCCCTGACTCCCGGTCCTGCTAAATCCGCTGGCAGCTGGCAAGGCTTGAGCAGATTCGGAGCAACAGGAAGTCTGGAGGGGAGATGGGATGGGGGAGGCAGTGGAGGACAGGAACAGCCCCTGGCTAGCCTCCTCTCCTGTCTCATCCTCTGCCCTTCGTCTGAGCTGCCCATAATTAGCTGTCTTTAGCTCCCCATGGGCAAGCGGGCTGCGCTGAAGTTCTAGAAGGCCTGGAGCCTTTCTTGCCACTCCTGGTCCAAGCAGATCTATTTCTGACAGTCTAATTTTGGATGCTCTGCTCCCGGCGTGGGAAGGAAGGCAGGAAGGACACTTAGGGGGCAGGACCGGAGGGGAAACTGTGACCGTCTGACTTTCAAACCAGGCCTCGTTAGGAACTGGCTGCTCCTGGCAGCCCAGCCACACTTCCAGGTGGGCTGGCCAAGAGGCGGGTAGGGCTGGCCAGTAGAGGGGGTGGAGTGCTGGCCAGGAGGCACCAGCCAGAGCTCTTGCATGGAAGGAGCCGGAGTGAATCTGCAGTACCACCATCTTGGGCCTCCTTGGAAGGATGGAGATGGGCCTGGAGTTGGACGGGCCCAGGGTGATAGTACCTCTGGCCTCTCCAGGGTCCCGTGAGGATTTGTGGACACACAGTGCGTTCAGGGTCAGCTTAGTGTCTGGCACAAGACGGTGATCAGTCAGCCATTGTCCACAGCCTCTGTTTCTTCCTTCTGTCCTGAGGCCTTCTCAGGGGCATAGGCTGGCACGGGACCGCGAGTTTGTCTTGGGGACTCCGCCAGTGTGGGAATCCACAGGCTGGAGGGCGGTGGCCAGCAGGAAAGAATTTGGGTGAGGGTGGCCTTTAAAAATCAGTCAGAACAGGGTGGCAACGGACACATCTCCTGATACTTAAGAAAGGGAAAGGCCAGGTCTCACGATCTCAGGCGGGTGGGTCGCATCTTTGCTGGGGTTCACCCTTAGCAGGAACTCCAGGACACATTATGAAACAGAGGGCAAGTGGGGATGGCAAAGAAGCCTGGCTTGCTGGCTGTCACTTTGTTTATTGACCTGTGGTTCATCCACTGGGAACTGGCAGCAGCCCGGAGCGGGGCGAGCGTGTGGGTTCTCTGGGTGTCCAAGGGTGGTCCCCTGCACATGGGCCATGTTAGAGCTCAGGGGACATTTAAGAGTCCCTCTTAAAATCTCTGTTGAACCACAGAGGGAAATAGGGGCTGAAGGTTGGCCAGTGAAGGTAGGAGTGAGTTTGGTTGTTCAACCAGCCGTGAATCTCATGAACCTGTGAAATTGCCAGTATTTGACTGTTTTGACCCACACGAATGGGTTTTTCGTACAGTTCACTTACTGTTTATCGGACTGGGGAGCTGCCTAATTCCTTTCCAATACAAGGGCTCGTTACTGCTATGAAAATCTGCTTGTCCAGAGGAACCAGAGCTTCTGGTGTTGAATGATAGACTGAAAAAATCTCTGATTCTGGGGCCAGATGGCCCTTGGTTGAAATCTGACCCTAGTGCTCCCAGGACTCACAAAGAGGCACTGGGGGTGTGCCAGGCACGGGGCCTGCCTGTGCAGGCTCTCTGGCCCCATCTCTGCCCTATAGCCTGTCTCTGCTGTACTCAGGGCGAGGGGCTGAGCAGAAACAAGACCAGGAAGAGTCGGGTCTGAGCTGGAGAGCAGTGGGTCTGGGTGCAGGGGCAGAGTGGCGCAGGGAGAGCCTGAGACAGCAGGGAGAGCCAAAAGATGGGGGGGGGGCGGTGCTGGGGGAAGACCAGCCTCGGAGGCAAAGTGTAGACAGCAGCTGGGGCTGAGGACATAACCCAGGGCACTGAAGTTCAGTCACTTCTTACCACAAAGTGCGCAAGCCAGCCCCCCGCCCCCAGCTCTCGGCCTGCTGCAGCAGGTCTTTGCTCTCCAGACTGAGGGGCTGCGAGATGACTGGTGAGGTGGTCCAGGCCGCTGTGTGGGTGGCCGGTTGTTGGTTCTGGGGTCCGGGAGGAAGAGACAGCAGCCATCCAGGGCATGCTTTCCTTGAGGGGCAGGTGAAGACACGCCATGTCCTGTGAGGCCTGGGCTCTGGAATGGACCCCTGTCACTTCCACCCAAGCCTGTTGGCCAAAGCAAGGCAGATGGCCAAGCCCAGCATGCAAAGGGCGGGGAAGGGCATGCCTGGCGGGGGGTGAGTCATCGCAGAGCACCCACCATTTCAGCGCAGCAGCACCATCGTCGTGAAGCCCGGGGCAGAACCAGCAGGTCCTGGGATGAGAGCCCAGGTCACTGGAGAGCTGCATCAAGTTCTCCACACTGTGCGCCTCCCGTGGGCCACGCCCATCACCGCCAGTCCTCCTCCCCTGCCCTGCCAGGTGCTGTCCTCCCTCCATTTTCTAGTCCAGAAACCCGAAGGCTGGCTTGTCCCGGCCCACAAGGCATTCTGATGCAGCACCAGGCAGGATCCAAGGCAGGTCTGGGAGCCCCGAGGTCTGTGTGCTCTGCCCGGCGCTGACCAGGAAGGCCCATGACCTTGGATGCAGGAGATTCCAGCTTCCAAGGCTGCAAAGAGGCATCTGGGGGCCGACAGGGCTGCTCGTGGTCCCACAGACAGAAGGGAGTTTCATGCCTACCTGGTGCTTTGGGAGGCTGGCTGCGGGGTCAGCCCACTGTCACGAGGCCGGGTGAAACTTGTCCCTGGTCACCTTCACAGGGTCTGCAAAATGGCTGGCTGCAGAGAAGCTTGGGGTGAGCGGGGCTTCTGACGGGTGAAATGGGTTGCGCTGAGGACATCACCTGGCCTGTTGGGAGGGGCAGATGATGAAGCCATCATTGCTTTTCAGGGTTCTCCTCTGCCGTGGGCACAGCCCCGTTCGAAGGGAGGATGGACCCTTCATTTCCACAGCCTGCTACTGCAGACGCCTTTGCTCGCAGCCATTAACCTTGTCAGGTGGCCCGTGCTGCTCTGGCTTGCGCGTCCCCCAAGACTCCCGAGCTTTCGACGGTCTGCCACACAGGTCACCCTTCGGAATGACCTTGCAGACCTAAGCCTTGGAGCAGGGACATCTGTATTCATGAGGAAACTGATGATGCCATGCCTTTGGGCCATAAAAGGGTCTTTGTGCAAGGCTAACCAAACTTCAAAATTAATATGCAGCCAGGGCCTAAGTGTTGGGGAATGAGGCGCTGTTTGCTTCAGGTTTGCCTCCAAAATGAGACAAATTAAGGTAATGAATTCTCGGGACTCGTTTGCATACACTGCTAATTGGATTATCGAGGGAAGTGCTGGAAAAGGCGGTGTTGTGGATGCCTGAGTTGGGGCCTGACCTATTTTCTGAGTGGCTTGTGTTTGCACATTTCTCTCTAAATGTGCTCTCAGTTCAGTGCGTTAGTGCAAACGCCAGGCCTCAGCCCCACAGAGCCCAGCCAGCGCCCAGGGACGGACATAGGGTAGCCGTGAACTTTTAGCACACCCTGTGCTTCTGGCAGCGTCTGACTTAGCCAGTGACCTTGGGAAGGTGTCTCAACCTACAGACTTAGTCCTGCAGCTCTTCTGACTACACGCACATGTTTGTGAGCTGGAATTCAGGGGGCCTTGCCCGGGGCCCACATAGCCTTGGAGGAGGTGGCACACGCCCAGCGGCCCTTTCCCAGTGCTGGGCATCATGCTGGGGATGCCCCTGGTCCCTAGTCTACGCTCACCTTCTCTCTTCTGTGGAGTAGGTACAGCTCTGGAGTCTGGGGAGTGTGAACGGAAGGGGTGGCCCCACACCGCACCCATTTTCACGCCACCACAAGATGTGGAGTGTTAAGCTGCTCTGACAACGGTCCCAGATGTGAGGAGTGCAGGCGCCCACAGCTGCGTGGGAAGAGCGGGAGCTGGGACCATTTCCTGGGATGCACTCCAGCCCCGCCCCCCTTTGGCAGTCAACACCGTTGCCTTTGCTGATGAGCCTGGAGGGGCTGGCTGCTGGCTGAGCCCCCTGTGCCTTCTGTGTGTGGTGTCTACGATGTGAATAGGGCCCCCCAGTGAAAGGCCATGTGCAGCATGCAACCTGAACTCCCGTACGAGGCCGGCCTGGCCTGTGAGCACAGGCTCAGGTGCCAAACCCCTGGGCTGTCATCGGGGCTCTGCTCTTTGTTGCTTTGAATCTGTGCTTTGCCTAAATTAAGCACTCCGTATGTTTAGTTGTTACTTTTACGAAGCTATGAGGACACGCGTGTCCTGGCTGCCTGGGGCCCTGAGGACTGTCAGAGTGACAGGTCTTGGCTAACAAGGTGAGCCCAAAGCCCCCTGACTGTGGGGTTCAGGGCTGGGAGGAAGGGTGACCCTGAACCTGTTCAAATGGGGTCACCGAGAATTCTAGCCAACACAGCTGGGCCCACTGCCCTCCAGACAAGCCAGACCACCTACGTCCCCAGCTCTTCACGTTTTCTGCCCTTGCTCCTGCGTCCCCAGCATGAACCGCTCACACCTGGTGCACCTGACCTCATTCTGTTCAGCCCTGTGGGAATGCCCTTGTTCCCAGGAAGCTTCCTCCTCAGCCTGTATCGGAGAAACCTGTTAATCCTTTCCCCTGGGGGACCCGGGCCCTGCGATCGGTGCTCCCTGTGGGCTGTCGGCAGCCTCCCGCTGCAACCTCAGCGCGGCCCCACCGATGGGTGGGAGGACAGGACCCGAGCCAGTGCCCTGGGACCTCACAGGGCTGTTCCGTGTGTCCTCCTGGCCCTGGCTGCTCTGCGTCTTCGAGTCCCCAGATCTTCTGACAGGAGGCAGAGGCTGGGGCGTGTGGTAAAACTGAGCCCCCAAAATAGACACTTTTGGGATTGGAGAAGCTGCTGGATGGGGAGCGGCGTCCCTCCTCAAGAGAGACGGGCGGGAGGGAGCAGCTCGGGCTGCCCGTAGGGTGTGTGCTAGCTCCTCCGGGGGCCTCTGGGGCTGACATTCCTGAAGGAAGCCGAGATTGTCCTATAAAAATACCCTTTCTAAAATAGCAGCTACTGTGTCTGGCTTCCTTCCCTGTCATAGTCAGGGGAGGCCGGCCTCCAGATTTGGGAAGACAAGTGTCTGAGCCACACTGGGAACATGGGGTGGGAGGGTGCCTCCTGTGGGAGTCCCAGGGGGCCCTGTGTGGGCGCTGGGTGTTCCCCCTAACTAGCATTTAAAGGGGGAAGCCAAAGTGTCAGCTTTGAAGGACAGAGCTGGAGGAGGGGTCAGTGACCAGTCACACGTGGCACCTTTCCCCCCATCATTTTGACCCCTCTCCTCCCCTCCTCTCCTGTCCCCTCTCCCTCCCTTCTCTTCCCCTCCCCCTCCCATCCCCTTTTATCCCCTTCCTCAGTGTATAAGTGGTTAGGAGAGCACCAGAGCCTCACAGACTGAGATGCGAGTCCCAGTCCGATCAGCTCCTCGCTAGGAAATGTTGGCCCGGTGACTTAACCTCTCTGGCCCCCTTTCCTGCACCTGTCAGACGGGAATGTCGAGTCCTCACCTGACAGGCTGGTTACTGGGGTGATGGCAGCACAGGCCTGAAGCCGAGACCGCAGTTTCCCCTCCTAGCTCCCTGCAGGGTTGACCAGAGGGCCGTGATGGAGAGGGGTCGATTATCTGCTCCCAGAGCCCCCGCTCGCCGTGGCTCCAAGGCCACACACAGCCCAGCTGTGGCCTGTGGGGCTCCCTGGCCAAGCACCACGTGCCCTCCGCCCCGCTGGGCCTGCCCCCCCCACTCCGAGCACACAGGGGCCCCGTTTCCGTCAGTGGTGGTCCTCCCTTGGTGATGGAGTCGGAGCTGACGTTTCCTTCTTGCTCTTCTGTGTTTTCTGAAAGTTCCGCCTCGGGCCACACTGGATTTGGGGTCAGAAAGACAAAACCAATAAATGCCACTTAGAAAAAAATAGGTTTTGCTGAGTGCTTTTGCTCTCTGGTCTCGTCTGGGGTGCATAGAGAGAGGCCCCAGAGGGAGCCCAGCAGGGCTTCTGTGGGGCTGGGGGCTGCGTGCGGGAGGTGGGGGCTGCCAGGCAGCTGGGCCAAATGCAGGGACCCGAGCCCACACCCTGGGCTGGGGCTGTGGACACCAGTGTGTGCTGAAGCCTCCGGGGGCTGCCGGGCAGACCTGGGCAGACTGTGTCTGGCTCCGGACCCCCTGGGCCTCTCTCCACTGTGTTTTTCTAGAATGGTCTCCAGCCCTGCTGCCCTGTCCTGGGACACCGCGTTTTTCCCACTCCTCCTTTGGAGCTGGTGGTGAAACCCCACCCCATGGTCAGGAGCTGGGGCATTTTGACCCCGAGGACATTTTGAAGCAAGCTTTTGAGTCAGATTACAACAGTGATGCGTTTGCATCTAGAAAGCACCAGAATTCCACAGGGAACTCCATTAAGCCCACGCAATCCCTGCATCCATTTTCCACACGGCGCAGGGAAACCATTTCCGTTGTTTCTGATTCCATTTTGCTGAGATTATTCTCATAGAGATCAATTCTTTTGCATTTAGAATTTCACAGCGGAGATTTGCTTCATAAATCAGGTTTTTATCCATCTCAAACTTGACTAATTGCAGCTTCTGCTCTCTCAGGCAGCCACGGTTTCTGTCCAGGGCGGTTTTCCTGGGTTGTGTTGCAGCTTGCGTAGTTTCTGATTTAATCCAAGAGGAAGCAGTGAGAGATGTGATGGACAGGAAGATGGAGGAGGGGCGAGGGAAAGGGCAGAGAGGGAGACAGAGTGTCCACTGGTCCGCATGGTGGTCCTAGGGCAGAGCCCTGGTCAAAGACTGTCCTCTCTGCTCTGGGCCCACCTGGAGGCCTCTCCTGCAGTGTCCCGCCCACGCCCACAGGGCTGCATGGACAGAGCAGGGTCAAGGGTCAGAACAGGACCAGGGACCGAGAGGCAGAAGGGAGGACCGGTGTCCTCAGCCACTTCTAACCCTGGATCCTCCCATGCCTGAGGCCAGTGCCCCAAGGTGCCCCTCACCTAAGCTGCTTCAGTCCCCGTCTTTCTTGGCTTAAGGCAATTGATTGGGGGTTCTGTGGCTGGCAATTAGACCCACTCTCCCAGATATCCCCCAGGTCTGCGCTCACAAGGCTACCGAGTCTGCCCTGTCTCACGGGCTGTTTTGATGTCTCTGGATGCCTCACTGGAACCTCTGCCCAGAGCGGACACACCAGGAGTCCTCTTACTGTCAGCCCTTCATCAGCTGTCTCCACATTGTGCCAGCATGTTCGGGATGGCACTGGGGGACAGGAATGGGCTGGTGGCGTTCGGGACAAACTTCTTACTCTGTCTCCCTCCCTGTGAAACGGGGACAGTCACAGTGCCTGCAGTGGCTCTGTGAAGACAGTAGAGTGTCCAGATCGTAGCAGGCTCTGGTTGCTGCTTCCTGCTGCACATGAGCATGGACAGAGGGGATGCCCCGGGCCTTGCAGGAGCTGCAGGATGGTTTGACAGTCCCATCGCTCTCGGAGGGCAAGGAGGTGGTGATGTGAGACCGACCCCATGAAAGGCAGCCTCTGGGTGGAGAAGCCAAAGGGGTCAGCATTGCAAGAGGGACAGGCTGAGTGTGCAGCCTGTGCCCAGGATGAGGACCCCTGCAGGCTGGGCACTCCCGGCGGCCCAGAGACCCAGCCTGGTGCTTGCACACCATCCCACGGGCATTGTCTGTGTGGCTGGGCATGCGGTGGAAGAAATCCTCAGAACTGAGCTGGCACCTGCATTTCCCCTGGCGACTCTCACCACCTACACGTCCATCTTCATTGTTTGCCGGAGTCCAGAATGGCGCCTTCTGTGGCATCCTGGGCCTGGCTCTGGCCAAGACACTTGCTGGAGTCGGAGTGGGCTCAGCGAGGCTCGAGTCGGCTCTGAGCCTGCTCCTGGCACGGTCATCGGGCAGCAGCTCATGCCTGCGGGGTGCCACAGGTGTCCCATTCTGGGACATCTGCTCAGCGGTGGTTAGTTAGTTAACCTCTGCATGCGTGTTGGAATCTGGGAGCGGAGAAGCTGCGACAGGTGTTTTTTGGACCAGCATATTCAATACCTGAACATTATTTTATATTTGGAAAACTAAAAAGAAACTCCTATTATTTTAATACAACAACAAAAAATACACTTGAAAAATTGTTCTGGCTGAAGAGAGACATGGATGGTAGCACTTCGTTGCAGGTAGAGGAAGGTGGCAGATATGCATCCAGAGCAGTGTCATGCCACTGGGGAAGGCTGGCATTCTGTATCACTCTAGCCCGCCTCTCCTGGATCAACCCCAACCTGATGAAGGATCAGTTCTCCTGTCCCATATCCTCAGGCAGTAGAGTTGGAACCTGTGTCAGTAATGTCCCTCCTCGTCACACAGGACATGTATCATGCTACGGAGAATGGGCTGTGGGACAGGCAAGTGTTGTGTAGTCCACAGCCATTTCCCTGGTCACCTAAGGCCACCAGGGAGGGGAGGAGGCTAGTGTGTCTGCAGTGGAGCAAGGCAGGGACCCATGACAGGCAGAGAGGTCCCCTGTGGGTGTCCCGGGAAGGTCTGTCCTCCTTCCTGCACTCTGGGGCTGAGCCCTGGCGACCTGGGGCCCCTCACAGAAGGCCAGGAGCTCTGTGCCCTGGTCCTCTGCTCTGTTCCCAGAGACCCTGAAGGACAGGGGACTCGGGTCGGATGACCCGTGTGAGACGCACCGGCATTATTTCGTAGCTCAGTGACCTTGGGCATATCAACCCCAGCTTCCGTCTTTACGAGCCTGGCAGCAACGTCTCCCTTCTTCCTCTTTGGCATCACAAGTGCCCCGGTTTTCTCTCCCCGTGAGCTTGTGGGCAGCATCTGTATCTCAGAGATCCTAACTACTGCCAACACGGCCAGTCCCCCGCACCTCTGGAGAGAGTCCAGGCTCCAGGACCACGTAGCTGTGTTGACGTGTACTTGCTGGGTATGTCCCCAAGGCCACCTGAGATGCAGGCACTGCTGTTGTCCTTTTATACTGATGGATGGGACAACAAGGGCCCCGACAGGAAGTATCCGCATTTGAGTGTGAGCACCCTGCCTTCAACCCTCCCCCCGACCCCAGTCTGAGCTGGTGGCTGCCCTCCTCCCCTCAGTGAGCGAGTGGTGGCGACACCCAGCGGGACCCCAGCCCCTTCTGCCTGGGGTGCGTGAGGAGCGAAAAGGACCTCCCCTGCATTTCCAGAACCCAGGAGCTCTCTGTGGGTGCAGAACCAACCTGCAGGGTTTCTGTCTCTGCCTGCCTTTCATAGTCTTCCACGTTGGGCTTTTGATCTATTTGGTTTTTGTTCTACGAGAGAAGCTTCTGGTCGAGGGAAGTGAGGTGCAGAGAGGTGACTTGCTCAAGGTCACGTGCACACCGCCTGCAGGAGGGGCCTGAACTGGATGGCGGCAGTGTGCTCTCTGGCTGAAAGTCACACAACTGGATGGCCCTGCAAAAGTCATTTCTAAGGTATAGTTATTAAAAGTGTAATGGGGGGCAGGGAGAAGGAGACAGGAGAGAGGAGGGCTCTGTTTTTCTGTTTCAGACTGAGGTTCCCGGCTGAAATGGGAAGCAACCCTGGCGGGCAGGCTGCCTCTAAGGATGAAGCCCAAATAAGGACAACATGGGGGTGAGAAGTCAGTCTCCTGGCCTCAGAAAGGGGACTGAGCCCGGGGCCGGAAGTTCATCCAGCCCCCCTCTCCTGGCCCGCCCTCTGACAGGGTGGTAGATGCGGTGCCTGCCCATCTGGTAGGGCTGCCGGGCAGGGGGTCTTCCTGGGACAGTCAAAGGGGCCTGGTGACCGAGACCCGGGGACATGCACCCCGAACCGCTGAGGTCTGTCCTGCCCACGCCTGCAGAGATTGGCACTCCTACTTTGGGCGAGGCTGGGGAACTGGGCGGGCTCAGCCATTTGTGGGCTGTGAGATCTTGGGCAAGTTACTTGCCTGTTGTGCCTCAGTTTCCCCATGTGAAAAGTAGTGATTCTAACTGTAGCCCCCTCAGGGGGCTGTTGTTGGGCTCACTGAGCTAGGCAGGTGCAATGCGTGGGCATTCTATAAATATTAGCTACTATCGGGCTTGATATTATCATTAGCCTTCATTATAACTGTTAGTTGCACACCTGGTGTGCTGGAAACTTGTTCCTGGGCGGTGCGGTCAAGAAGTGTGACAGCCAGACACGCTCACAGAGTTAGTACACTTAATCCCTTGCCGGGGTGGGGAGACCACGTGAGCAGAAGCGTCAAGTCCCCGTAAGCCCTAGCTTTACTGCCTTTTCCTAGCGGGACTTTAGTGGGTCAATTCATCTCTCTGAGCCTCGGTTTCCTTCTCTGTAGAATGGGAATCTATTGATCAAGAATGCTTTTCACTAGGATAAAAGGAAACTCAGCAAACACTGACGTAACTGCAGAGGGACGATTTTTAAAAACTCAGCTCCCAAGAGGTCTGGAGCGGAAGGTCTGGGCCGGCAGCAGTCCCTGCGGGGCCCAGGCACTTTTCGTTTCTTCTGTTCCCGTTCTGAGCGTGTCGGTTTCGTCCTCACACTTGCTTGTCTCCTGGCCTTGTAATGGCGGCTCCACCTCTGGCCTCTGGTTAGCGTGCTGGTCAGAAAAGAATAAGGGGCTCTGTTCAGATGGGGGACCCTGCTATGGCTGTTGGCCTACATCTTGGCGGCCAGAATCCTGGTGAATGGCCACCCCCAACTTGGTCGGGGTCTGGGAAATGGACCGTTTTCCCTCCTTAGACTTGCCAGGAGATGAGGGCAAGGGGCAGGCCGCTGTGGATGCCTTTTAGGTGGCAGGTCCGCACAGTCTGGAGAGCGGCCTGGGGGACGATGTACATAAATCGCTGCCCCCACCACCATGCTGGACCCAGGTTCAGCACCCAAGTTTGCAGGGAACACCTTGCCTTATCAGCTAAGCAGGAAGGAATGAATGCAAAACAAGGAAGGATTAACACCTTCTAGTGCCAACTGGACCTCGGTGAACAAAGTGTGTTATAGTTCTTCTCTCGGCCCCACTGGCCTGGTTGGGGCGACCCTGGGTCCTCCATCCTGGACAAAGCTCCCAGTGATGCGGCCAGCATGGGGGCCACTCTGAGGCCCCCGCCCCTTCGTGGACACTACTGTCAGGCTGGGGGCTGGAGCTGCCAGGAGGAGCTTGGCTGTGCCCACCAGGTATGAGACAGTGGACAGGCAGTTTGGCCGGAGCAAGGTTGTGCTGCCCTCCATCCTCTGAGTCAGAGCTCTGGGCTCCCCTGCACTTTGGAACCCTGCCCCAAATCCATCGGCAACCTCCCTGCGGACGCCCCCAGAGGTTCAGCTCAGCCTCCTGACTTCTCCGGAAAAATCCAGCCCTGCCGTGGTGGTTTTAAGTATGTTTTAAAAAATGTGTTCATCCAGACAGAACGCGAAATCCGTGATCACATCCTGCTGTTTACCGTAGCGGCACTTCCTCTGGCTCCACTGGTTCACCGACCACGATAGATTATGCAGGCGCAGGAGGTTAAGGGAGAACATTCATTAATTTCTCAGCAGCCACAGGCCTCCTCGCATAGCCAGCAGCTCGTCTCTAGCTGGTCTCAGCAGCTAATGACCGTGAACCTCAGACTGAAGGTCATTCCTCCTGGGCTTTAATGGAGGCAGAGCTCAAAATGTTTGGGAGCTGGGGCAGGGGGTGGGCAGGGAGTGGGCTGTCATTGAGAACCTCAAGGACCAAGCCAACTGACCTACTGGTTCCCAGGAGCAAATGAGCGTGAGGCAGCACGAGGCTGGATGCAGTGGCAGCCGCTGCCCTGCGGGTCCCCCTACGTACGGAAGCTGATGACGGCAGCTCATGATTTAATCTTGGGCTGAAGAAGATTGAGTTGAACAACAGCCCTTACAGAGTGGGAATTAAACAGACCTTTCTGCTCAGTCTCCGCTGCCGCATGCGCCTTGCCCAGAAGTCTCACGATGGGCCCTAGGCCGTCGGCACCAGCAATGGAGAAGGGCTGGCAGGGTTTTGATGGCTGATTTGGTTTATGCTTCTCGACCAAGGGCATCACCAACCTTGAAATATTTAAAAACTTGTAAGGATTTTGTGGGGGAGGAGATGAGCTGTATTTGTGGGTTGGAAAGCCTTATAAATTAAAAGCGTGGTTCCTGGAACTATTTTTGAAGTTCTCTGTGGCACTTTACATCTCCCCTTAAATAGTGCCTCACACTTATCTGAGCACTGCCTAGGTGTCAGACACCGCGCTGAGGTCTTTTCATGCACGAGCCTCGTCTGCTAATTCTCGCTGCAACTCTGCGAGGGAGGAATAATTTTTTTCCTGAAGAGGAAATTCAGGCTCCAGGGAGTGAAGTCACCTTGGGCTCCCTCATATGTGTTAGACCAGGCACCTGGGCTACTGTCCTTCTGAGTTCACTCTGTAATGAAAGGACAGGCAGGCAAGGCCAGCTGGGGAGGCAGGACGCCGGGTGCCGGTGTCCCCTCTCCAGGTGGCAGCTGCATCCCTGTGAACGAGGGCTTGTGTTAGTTGGGGTTCTCCGGAGACACAGAACCAATGAGATATGTGTGTGCGCATGTTAATACATACGAAGTGATTTCTTGTAAGGAATTGGCTCGCGTGGTGACAAGGCAGACAAGTCCTAAGACCCGAAGTCAGCAAGGTGGAAGCCGGGAGACCTGAGAGTGGAGTTCTGGTCGGAGGGCTCGTAGGCCCCAGTACCCACGAAGAGCTGGTGTTTAAATTGGGCTCCGAAGGCAGACAGACCAGATCAATATCCCGGCTCCGAGGCAGTCAGGTGGGAGGAGTTCCGTCTAAGTCTGCCTTTTATTCTGTTCATCAACTGATAAAGGGAGGCCTACCCACACGAGGAAGGGCAATCTGCTTCACTTAGTCTACTGACTCAGAGTAAATCTCATCCAGAAACACTCTCACAGACACACTCAGCACGATGTGTAAGCGAATGTCTGGGTTCCCTGTGACACAGTCCAGCTGGCACATGAGGTTAGCCGTCAGAGGCTGGGCTCCCTGGTTTGGGGGGACTCTTCCAGGACAGGTGTTCTGTGCCTTCAGGACCAGGTTCCTGGTGACAAGGTCTCACTGTAGGTGACGGAGCATTCTCTCTCTCGTAGGCCATGTGGGAGTGTGAACGTGGCTTCACACCCCTACCCCCAAGGCACTTTCCTACAGTCAGGAGCATCTAGCCACATCTGCCTTTTTAGAATGTTCTCCCACCTTCTTTCAGCCCAAGCCTTGGCCAGCCTACCTCCTGGAGCTGTTTTCTCACTGCCCCAAGACACTGTTGGGGGCCAGGTCCTGAGGCTGAGGTCAGAAACCAGTGACAGAGTGCAGAGGCACACTGGGAGATGAGGGGTAACTTCAAGTGTCCCCAGAGCTACAGGAGGGCAGGCAGTCTCCCCACAGGCCACTTCTGTGGCTGGGTCAGTTCCCAGTCCTTGCCTGAGGTCCCAGAATACCTAGTGGCTGAGTCCAAAAATTATGCCCACGGCCTGTCATTAACTTCCAAAGAGTAATCAGCTAGGACCAACAGATCGCCAGTTCTCCAACATTCTCGAGTCCTGACCCAGGAGTGCGGAGGTCCCTCCTTTGGTCAAGGGGACTACAGTAGGAGGTGGCGGTCACTGAGACCCAGTGTGGGGGCTGTCTTCCATGGTCCCAGCCTTTGGTAGTCACCGTTCACAAGTGACGTGACCTTGGACAGGTTACTTAAAGTCCCCAGGTTCCCATTCCTTCATCTAGAATGGGGGCCTAGAGCAGCTGTCTCGGGGCGGGGGGAGGGTCGCTGTGAGGATAATGTAGAATGACGTGTGTGAAGCCACCAGCCCAATCTCCTTCCGTCCCTCACCACCGATTACACATTTTTCACGATCACCTCTGCAAGTTAGAAATCTATCCACGTAGACTTGCTTCTCCGAAAACTCACTTTGGGTGAACTCTCCAGATAAAATTATGTTTATGTCAAGGACTCTGTAATAAAAAGTCTCTCTTTAAAGGCTGCCAAGGCTGCCGAGGCTGGCAGTGCCCGGTGAGGAGGCAGGATTGAGTGTTTGTAACTGCGACACGGGCATGAAGGTGCCATCGATTATGGGACACTTGGGGAAAATGGGGCCTTTTACTGTGGGTTTCAGCCATGAGCAAATTTTCGCATTTAAAATTAGTCAGAAAAGGTAATTAGTGTCAAGGAATGACTGCAGCCGCGTCGCCGTCATGATGGATGTTGGCGCGGGCTCCTGCTAATGACTTATGGAATTTTCATTCGGGAGACAATCGGAGCAATTTGGTGGTCAGCAGGCAGTCTGAGAATCAATCACTGTGATAGTCAATAATTTACCATTTCTATTTAAAGTCTGGAGCCTGCATCAGCTCAGAAAGAAGTGAGCCCTGGTGGAGGAAGGTTGGTATCCAGCAAGATCCTGAGTCTGGTCTCCGTGTATTTAAGAGGCCTCTGTTCCTTCCCAGGGCAGAGCGGACAGGAAAAGTAGTCTGGGGGACCGCTTCCCATTCCGTCCTGGGGAGGAAACAGTCACATGCCCCCGACTGCGAGGAAATCAGGGCTTAGCTGTTAAACGAGATTTAGCTTCACAAGTTCATCTCTGGTGGTTAGAAAACGCTACCAGGCAGTGATCCCCGAATTACATCCTCAATAACTGTGAGCCCCCCTAACTAGAGGGCACTGGCTCAGAGTCCGAGGGCGTCTGAAGGACAGATACTGGGTTAATGAGGAGCAGGGTCAAAGTTCTGGCCTTGGCTGTGGAGTGTCCTTTTAGCTTGAAGAATGCCGCTAGCCATGATGACGGCAGCAACAGCCACACATTCTTGAGAAGCTGTAGTGTGCCTGGTGCCTGCTGTGTTTCTCACGTCTTGTTTTAGTGTGATCCTCACCAACAGAGGCTTGGGCAGGCCAGCTGCTCCAGGTTACCCAGCAGACCGCTGATCCTCACCCCCAGCTCCTGGTCTCCCAAGTGCCGTGTTTTTTTGAGCTGCAGGATGCAGGAAGCTGATGCTAAATTCCTATGCCCTCAGCTGTCTCATCTATAAAATATGAATAATAATAATGTGCTCCATGCACAGTTGTAGGACAAGCTTGCTGGATAAGCTGTTATGCATGGCGCTCAAAGCCCGCAGGTAACTGCGATCAGGTCATCACAGCAGTCACCCAGGCGGTCTGTGATGGAGTCACCCAGCTCCACCCCTCCCTTCTCAAATCCACTGAGACACTGGGTCCTGCCCAGTTTTTCTTGTCCGCCTCTTATGTCCACACTCTGTTTCATTCTCGTTTCGTATTTGGTCCCCGGATGATGCCAAATTGATGTCCTACTACTTTATATTTGTGAGTCCTTTCCTCCAAAGCTTCCAGCGGCACCCCATTCCCATGAGGATTAAACGAGGCTGCCTCAGAGCAGCATGTAAGGACCCCAACTGCTGCGTGATCTGTCTCCAGTCTGTCTCCAGAATGTTCTTTTCTGCATGTGTCCATGCCTGCCCAGAGCCCTGCTCTCCCTCCTCTGCTGCCTCCTCTTTCCTCTCCCTCATCACCACCAGAGCCACTGTCCTCCTCACGACAATGGCAGCGGCCTTCAGCTCCTCACGGCCCCCACCAGCATCCCAGTCCTTCAGGCATCCGGGAAGCTTCCCTATTCCTGGTCGGTCCCTGTCCCCAAGCAGAGATCCTCCTTGTTGTTTTCATCGTCAAGGTCAGGGCTGCTCAAAGACACACTGGCACCACCTCTGTGCCCAGGAAGTCTCAGAGAGAGAGCTGAGGTTGGGGACAGAGTGTGGACTGGGGAGGGGGCAGCTCACTGTACGTGTGGTCTGCTCAGCTCATTGCAGAGACCACGTGGTCCAGAGTAAAAGCATTCCCTTCATCTTCTTCTCCATTTCTCATGTCGGCTAAAATGAGGAGTTTGGGTTCCAAAGTGATAGTCATCACACTTGCATTCTGGGACGTCAAGCTTTCAGGGAAGAGAACCCCTGGAATCACATAGAAATGCAAATGTAAGGTGAGGGCTCCTAGCGTTCATAAGTACTCATAGAAGTCGATGACCCAACCAGGTGTCCCCTAGCTGACTTGAGTTGCTGGGGTGGGGACAAGACCCAGTGACCCCCATAATTACACTCCTGGAGTTCAGAGACCAGAAACAGAGGGAGCACGTGGTAGATAATAAGCATGTTTGATGGGAGAACAATGAAGCGTCAACAAATCCATAATCACGGCAGATTTTAACATGCTTCTCTGCCACTGGTAGATCAGTCAGACAGAAAGCAACCAGACTGCCGGAAGGTGGAACCCCACAGCGAACCATACTGACGTAACAAGAAGTACGGAGCCCCAGGACCCACCAATGATGCAGTAGATACTTTCCCAAGCACTTAATTAATATTTACCCAAAATGATCCTATTAAACCATAGAATATATTCCAACAGATGCCTAATCATCAAACCATAGAGAAATTGTGTTCTCGGACCACACGGAATAAAATTAGAGATCGAAGCCTTCCATAGGCTTGGAAAAGAGGATTAGTTGATAATTTGTCCATCAACGAAGAAATTAGATTGAAATTTATAAAACACTTAACACTGAATGACAATGGAAACACCTTGTGTGTCAGCCAGGATAGGCTAGTTGTGCTGATACAACAAAAATCCCCCAGGTCTTAGTGGCTTCCGCACCCCAGGGGTGTTTCTCTGTTCTGTTGCAGGCCCATCATTCACATCCTCTTACCTGAGAGAAGATGCTGATAAAGCCTCAACCATCCGGAGCATCGCCAAGTCCCGTGGCTGGGGAGGAGCAGCCCGGAGAATCTTGAGTCAGCAGTGAAATGCTTCCACGTAAGTGCCACACTCACCACTCACACTCCCGTTTCCACACGGCCAGGCCTAACTTGAAGGGAGTGAAGACTACAACCCTCCGTGGGTAGGAGGGACCAGCTACCTGTCGGCGACAGCAGCGGCTGCCACAACCCGGCAACACACTCGGGAACCCGCTGACACTGTGGTGTGGGAGAAATACGTGGCTTCGAATGCAAAAACTGGGAAAGAAGAGAGGCCAAAAGAAGGAATCTGGAAGTCTGACCTCAGCGAGTAGAAGAAGAATAAAGCAGAGACACCCCAAAGAATGTAGAAGAAATGATGAAATGATAGACTGAAATGAATGAAATAGAAAACTGAAAATGAAATAGAAATCATCGAAAGGATCAACAAAAACCAAAACTGATTGATTTAAAAAAACAAAAAGAAAAAACAACAAACAAAATAGAGAAATGCATGGCAGATGGAGTAGTTAAAAAAAAGAAAGGAAACACCAGTAACCAATACTAGGAACTTCTTGTCAAAATGTCAGAAAGATGGCAGCAGCCAGGAGTTTGTTTCCTGTGGATCCATAAGGATCCAGATCTTCGTGAGGCAGGGCAGTGGAACCAGACTTACCGCTTAACGCTGGGGAACGCTGGGGTGGGCTACTCAGCTCACAGAGGATGGCTAGGGGGAAGAACCCCACAGCCAGCCAGCTTGCTGCCTGGCTGTTGGTTTTGTCAGAAGCTCTGAGTCGGCATCAATTGAAGTTCTAGAATGTTCTAGGCACTGTTCTAAGCATCTTATACACAGAAGCTAACTTACTCCTCCTCACGACCTCAGGACTGTGTACTGGTATTATCCCTCTATTATAGACGAGGAAACCGAGGCCCAAAGAGTTCAAATGACTTTGCCAAGGTCACACAGCCAGATCCCAACACGGGTCACTGGACCCCAGGACCCATGTGCTCAGCTCTGCCCCTTCTGTGGCCTCCTCTCTGGGAACTGAGTTCAGCTGCTCTTTGACCCGGGCTTCCCTGAGACAGGAACCAGAGGTCTCCACCGGGTGTCACTGGTCTTTTCATTGTTTTTATGGTGGTTTTCTAATGCAAAGGCATTTTATTTTTCTGTGCTCAAATATGGCAGTCTTCTCCCTTACGGCTTCTGCTTAAGGAAGTTTTTTTCCACGCTCCAGATAGACAGGCCTTCAGCCGTGTGTTTGTCCGGGACCTGTAGGGTTTCAGTTTTCCCGTTTAATCACCTGACCTACTTTGGGTTTCGCCCCTGTGTGTGGTGTGAGCCCCAGACCCCACTCTCTCCGTGTGGCCATCCAATTAGCCCGGCACCGCATTCTGTTTGTTTCGGTCATCTCTCCACACAGATTGGCGAGGCTGCCTTCCTCGTCTAATGCAGTTGGATCTATTTCTGGGTTTTCTTTGGTCGATGTGTTTGTTCGTGTGCCAGCACCAGACTCCTAATTACGGCCTGTGCACTGTGTGCTGGTGGTGGGCAGCCCACCCCCACCCCCCGCCCCCCACCCCCCACACGGCTCTTCTTTTCCTGGTTCTTCTGGCTAGCTTTGCTTTTTTGTTGTTAAGTATAAACTTTCTAATCAACTCGCCTAGCTCCAGGAAAAGAACAAAACCGTAGTAGTATGTCTGAAGTTGGAAGTGCATTAACTCTGTAAATTAACTTAGACAGAACACTGACATCCTTTTGCTGATGAATCTTTAGTCAAGAATGTGGTATGTGTCTTCATCCAAAATAAAACTTTGAGGGGAAAAAATAAGTTTCAAGAAGATACACACAGAATCATTACTATTTAAGTGAAGTTTTAAAGACTTATAAAACAATAGCCTATTCAGTTTATAAATCACACATTTGTAGTGAACAGGCTAAAATCAGGATGTGAATGACTCATGCCATTTCAGGGCCGGGGTCACTTCTGGGGGAGGGGGAAATGATCTCCGTGGCTTTGACTGATTTTACGTCATTTCAGAGAGAGAGAGGGCACACCCTGAAGGAATTACAGTGAATGTTTGGTCTTGGTGCAGGATAAACAGTGTGTGGTATTATTTCTATACCTTCCTATAGGTTTGAATTGTTTCATAATTAAAAACGAAAGAAAAAGGAGAAGATGGCTATTTCCACGGCGTAGGGGCACTCCCCAGAACATAGCCCGTTCCTGTTCCTTTGATGAGGTCTGGAGCAGGGTCTGCCGCCAGCGGGGCCTCGGTCCGGGCGGCCTGCTGTGCTCGCTGCGGGGAGGAACTCCATTAAAGATGCCGCAGGGCTCTCGGCAGCTGGGGCGGGAGGACTTCCTTTCTTCGAATGGGCATCCCTAGCAGTTCCCAAAGCAGACATGAGCTGGTGTGAAATGTGGCGTTGAACGCAACCTTCCGGCAGCCGCCTGGATTCGTGATAGGAAGGGTTTCGCTGTATTAAAAACCTGTTCCACAAGATGCTGTAAACATCTCATTTCCTTACTCTCCAGCCATCCACAAGATTTAAAACCACCAGGAAAACACGCACACACACACGGGTAAAAGGAGGCGGAATCACTGCTGCCCCTGACTCTACAATGGTCTGAAAAGGCCCTTATTTAGAATGGCTGACAGGAAATTGTATTTTCATAAACTGATTTATTGTGCAGTCCTGAGGCCTCCCGTTTCAATAGGACTTTAGAAAACAGCCTCCCAATTGACTTACTGAGCCGGTTCATTCTGAACAATCTTCCTCTATGAGCACCCCGCCTTCCTTACTGAACGTGGCCCAAACTGACGCACGTGTGCCTTCCAGAATCCCTCGAGGGCACTTGCTCTAGGAGGCCGCCGCGGTGTCGCCACCCGTGGCGCCATCCCGAGGGAGCTGGGTCCGTTTCCTGAAGTTCTCACAGCATGTGAGCCACCCACTGGGGACAGCTCCTTCACCCTGTTCGGGGCAGGGTCTTGCCTGTATTCCAGTTGCCCCCCTCGGGCCCACACACAGTTTCTGAGAGAACATTGCACGAAACACCCCATTTTATGTGATGAGAAACAGTGCCAGCCAATTAGGCCTGGAGGTGGTCCCGGGGTGCCCCCTCTGCTTCAAGGAGTCCTTCTGCCTGCTCTGTTCTTCCTTGAGAAAAGTTGCTATCAGTCTCTTTCAAAAGAGGACTCCAGCTGCTGGCAAGACGGTTACTGCTGACTAATGAGGCCACCCTTGGCCAAAGCGGCCAAGTCAGGCTGGGGTTCCCAGTCAAAGGCTTGAGGAAGTCTGCCGTGTCCGACAGAAAGAAAGTCTTCAGGTAAAGCTGTGGAGGTTGCTTTTCCTGTGCTGGAAAGGGGAAGGGCGGGCGTGCGCTTGGTGAGATGAACTCTCTCTGTGCCGGAGGCCAGGGCAGTGGGCACCCCGCCAGCCACGGGTGCTTCCACCCACACTGAGTGGGGCTTCCTTTTCTTTGTTTCGAAATGTGGTTTCATGCGCAACCCTTCAGACGTCACTCATGCCTCTGTCTCCGTGACCTTCACGTCAGCTTGGTAAAAACAAACCCCCTCGGGCCAGTGTTTGGACATGGCTGGTTGTGTGTTGCCCATCTCTCCTGGGGCTTGCATGCGTTGTGTGCACGCGAACTCTGGCTCTCCAGGGAAGGGTAAATGCTCTAAAAATAGTTGCCTTTTCTGTGATGGTTTCATTTTCCTCAAAAGCACGTTTGGAATGTTTTAAAATGTAGCTGACAAAATGGAGTGGGTCTCGAAGAGTCGGGGAGTGTATTTGTGCTGAAGAAGATGTGACACGGGCACTGGATTCTTGCACACAGATCCAGGTGAGGGTCTGTGGGGGCCTCCGACATGGTCTCAGCGTGGGACAGAGGTGAGCAAGTGTTTTCAGCGTGGTTTCCAAACCAGAGGCTCCTGTGTGGACTTGTCGAAGTGCCAAAGGGTCCATACTTGGCTCATTTATCCATTCAGCAAATATTTGAGAGCTGGGAATTCAAAGCAGGATCGGACAGACAAGACTCACGGACCCTATGTTTTAGGGGGAGAGACAGGCAGTTCAGAAGCAGACAACTGAGCAGGGGCTGGCTCAGGGAAAAGGAAGCAGTGGGACATGCCCTTGATGAAGAGTTTGGAAGGGGAACGCTGGCTTTTCAGATGACCTTCAAGAGCAGCACAGAGGCCATCAGTTGGGCGTGTCTGAGGGCTGAAGAATGGGGAGGCCTCTCTCGGCCCCTGGGAAGGAGGCTGTTCATCTCCTTGCCTGATGTGAGAAAGCCGAGTTTTACCTGATACAAGATTGCCATGGCAATGGCTAAGTTCTGGCCAAGGGGACCAAGGCAGAGGGGCGTGTGCAGATCTGCTGTCTTTAATGGAAGAGGCTGTCCCCTCCTCTCTCCCTTTCTTCTTCCTCCTGGATGAAAGGAGACATAGTGGGTGGAGCAAGAGCAGCCATTGAGGGCCAGGAGGCAGAAGTCTCGTACAGACGACGGCTAAGTAGCAAGGTGGCAGGAGCCTGGGTCCCTGGCCTGGTAGAATGTCACCACAGATCTAGGTTGCCCATCTCTGACCTTATTTGCTTAGGAGACACAAAAGTCTATCTTGTTTAAGCTACTGTTACTGTGTGACCCATAGCAGTGCCATATATACAAAGCGACTCTTACGTGACATTGCATCAGCCCCATGTAGACATCATCCTGAGGGCAGGGACCAGGCTTCGACTTATTTCATGCCCATCCCCCAAATGCTTGGTGTGGTGCAGGATGCTGGCTGGGTACTGCCAGCGAACCCACCTTCAGAGTGGCTCACTCACATTGTCGTCAAGTCGGTGGTTGGCAGGAGGCCTCAGTGTTCACCACGCTGGGAAGCGCCGTAGGGCCCCGTGCGTATCCTCGGGATGTGGTGCTGGCTTCTCCCAGAGAGGGGGGTCCGAGAGAGGCACAGGCAGAAGCATGGTGTCTTTTATCACCTGGTCTCCGAAGTCCTCCTCTGCTGTTTTCATGATATCCTGTCCTACCCTGTGTGGTGTCTGAGCGGTGCCAGGTGTTGGGAATCACTGAAGACCGTCTGGGGTCCTGTCGCTTTTCATGCTGAGACCCTTCGCCATCCTCAGGGAGGGCACCCCCTGGTTCTGGCTTCGCCCCCACACACAGAGTCTCAGCTGGAAGTGCCACACGGAGCCCTTTCGTTCCCTCGGGTCAGTGGGATGGAGCTGTTATTTGACAAAGAGCCACCTTGGAGAGGACCAGAGGCAGGAGGCCACCTGTCCCTTAAAGACGAGTGGTTAGTGCCCAAATCTCCCTTCCTGCAAGGAGCTGGTCATAGGGTTCAGGAACCCCATCTTGCTTGGGCAGGGAGCAAACAACATCAGAGCTTCTGAGCTGACCAATTGCTCAGGCTTGTTCATGAGAAGAGGGTGTGTGTGCCAACAGTCAGGCTGCGGAAAGAGACTGCCACTCCTTCTAGGCCAGTGACTGCTGGTGGCGGTCTACGGGGTCTGGGAAGCCTGTATAATAGACTCTCCTCAGTGTACCCAGAGTAATAAAAGTGACATAGCGCCATTGACCTTTAGCTGTGGGACCAGTCGAGTGTTGGCACAAACCCTTTCTAATCTCATGAGAGCTGAGCGTCAAGTTTTCAGGAATTTTGAGAGCTAATTATTAAACAGCCATTCCTAAAAATTGAATTGTGTAAACTCATAATTCATTTCTGTTAAAAACAAAAGTAATACATACTCAAAGCTCACTGCTTGCTAACTATTTTACTAAAAACCATGCTTCTGTGGTGTTTACGTCCTGTGGATCTGTACGGTGAGGATACTGTGTAATGGTGAACTGCCAGTCACCTCTCCCCAGCCCCACTCCAGTGACCTCCCCTTGGTACCTTGAAAGTGGCCATGGTGAGAGCATTTACAAAATCTACAAATCATTGACACCCCATCCCAGCTGGCTGTCACACCTTTGCCAACACATCACTGTGAGGGACGTGACCTGGAAGGGTCATCTGACCTGGAGAAGAAGGCCCTTGGTGGCAGTGACATCTCTCGGGCTCTGGTTCCCGACCCACAGTGACCGGTGGGTGATTGAGTGAGGGTCTGCTCCTCTCTGAACCTTAGGAGGAGCAGGTGGTCTCTGGGTTTCCTTCCAGCCCTGGAGCCCACACAAGAGCCATTCATTTTAGGAGACTTAATGTCACCCCTCAACGTACCCAGATGTCAGTCAATGGAGCTTTCCTGTCTTGTGGAGGGTCATTAATCTGGGCCTGGGCAGCTCTGCGGGTGTGCAGACCCCCCGCAGATGTTGAAGGGGGCTAGAAAAGGGGCTGGGTCTGACGATCAAAAGGCTAAGCCATTCCTGCGCATTGACAGTTACAGGGTGAAAAGGGAAATCCCAAAATCTTTCACGTAAACCAGCTGTTCAGAGCCATACTGTCTTGACCACCTTTTTGCGGCCCCCCGGCCCTGTATGCCCCACCCCCCAATTTATTGACCTGGAAAACTGGGAGAGACCAGAAAAGCTGGGGTTAATCTCTTGCCACCACAGGAACGATTCTTCATTTTGCCTTGGATGCTGCGGACCATTAAAATGTGATATTATGTGAATCACAGTCCATTTCCTATGTGTGCGGAGCTGGGGCTACAGCGTTTTATGTGCTGCACGCTGAGTCCCCGGAGCCACAGATCACACTGGGATGGGGAGGGGAGAAGGCTGGGCACCAGGGTCAGCTCACCAGGGCTTGGAGCAATTTGGTTCTGCCTTATAGCCTGGGCCACCTTGGGAACCTAGGTGTGCTTGGCCAGGGAATGGGGATGGGGAAACCAGAAGCCATTCTGCTGTCCCTTATGTGAGGTTCTGTTGGGTCATTCACACTGGAAGGGACCCTGGAGACCTCATTTTATAGATGGGAAATGGAGGTTCCAAGACAGCAGTGGGCTCATACCAGAACCCTACAGTGGAGACGAGGCCCAGTTCTGTGGTCTCCTGGTCTAGGAGGGGAGGCATCTGGCCTGCTGGGCAGGGTACAAGGATGAAAATTAGTTAGCCACTAGGCCTGGATCTGCCTGCTTCTTTTCTAAAGGGTTCTAGAATGCCAACAGTACCCAGAGCTGTTCATGTACTGTGGCTCATGGGTGCCATCTAGAATCTGTTCAAATAAAATTGCCAGCTCCAACCTGGAATGCCTGGGAAGCAGTGCAGGAGTTGGGAAATGGGAGAGAGACCTTTACCATCACCATCTCCATCTCTATTACCATCTCCATCACCATCACCATCACATCTTTATCACCGTCACCATCTCCATCACCATCATCATCTCCATCACCATCTCCATCACCATCTCCATCACTATTACCATCACCATCTCCATCACTATCACCATCACTATCACCATCCCCATCACCATCCTCATCACCATCTCCATCACCATCGCCATCGCCATCACCATCTCCATCACTATCACCATCACCATCTCCATCACCATCTTTATCACCATCTCCATCACTATCACCATCCCCATCACCATCACCATCGCCATCGCCATCACCATCACCATCTTTATCACCATCACCATCTCCATCACCATCACCATCATCATCTCCATCACCATCTCCATCACTATCACTATCACCATCACCATCACCATTACCATCCCCATCACCATCTCCATCACCATCACCATCTCCATCACTATCACCATCACCATCTCCATCACCATCACCATCTCTATCTCCATCTCCGCCTCTATCTCCATCACATCTTTATCACGATCACCATCTCCATCACTATCACCATCCCCATCACCTTCACCATTTCCACCTCTATCACTATGACCAGGTCCATCACCATCACCAAGGATGGTTCCTGGCCCACCTGCAGGGAGGGGCTGTGTCTGTGCTGGGCCTTGGAAGAGCTGGTGGAGACTGGAGGGCCAAGCAGCAATTAACATTGCTCTGTGTGGCAGTGGCAGGCAAGTTGGAATCCATTGTCTTTGTGACTGAGTGTAGCCTTCCCCTCTTCAGTATGGTGTGTAACTGAGTGCTGCCCTCCCCTGGGCCACTGCCCTAGTCTTAGCACCCTGTCTTCTGGCTGGATGTGGCAGAGGCTCACCACCCACTTCCTCTCAAGCAGCACTGTTGCTCCCCATGCGCTATCTTCCTGGCACTCAGAGTTCTTTCTAAACAGAGTTGGATGGATCAGGTCTTTGCCTGTGACAATCCTCAGGGGTTCCTAGGTCACAGCAAAGTTCCACAAGTCCCCAGGCTTGCTTGCCCCGATGGATCCGACTCAGTGCAGCTCCTCTGAATCACTCACATGGCTCATTTCCCACTGTCCACTTGGTCAAAACTCTCTCCCTTTCTCAGAGGCATCATGCTCCCTGTTCCTGGGCCTTTTCCTCTATGGTTCGCTCCTCTTAGAACATTCTTCTCATCTCTTTGTTTGATGAACGACTTCACCCAGCATTCTGCCGTCAGCACAGTCTGCAGTGTTTTGATTTGTTTTGGACTGCTTTCCACTCTAAACTGAGCAATGTGGGGGCAGGGGTCACATCTGTCCTAGTGGCTGCTGTGAATAAATGCCCAGCACAGGCCTGGGCAGCCACTCAGCTGGGCTGATTTTAACCAATGGGTAAAAGCTAGAGGGGACATAACTTTCTAGAACTTTCCAGAGAAGCTACACACTGCCCTGGAAACTAGTGAGACTCCCGTCACTGGGAATATACTAGTAGAGGTCAGACAGTCCCCGGCAGGTCTGTGCCTTTAGTGGGGATGGAAGGAGATGACTAGTTAAAATGTGAGTATTCTAGAATTCCCCTCGTGTGCCAGTCTGGAGGATGAAGGAGGAGGAATGCCTGCCAGCACAGGTGGGGTTTAAGGGGACGAGGTGCCGAGTGAGGGCAGAAGTGGCCTGGGGTGGGCAGCCAGGAAGGAGGTTGGCATCAGGATGAGAGATCCTTTTTTTTTTTAAATCCTCACCCATTGACATTTTTTTTTCATTGCTTTTAGAGGGAGAGGAAGGGAGAGAGAGAAACATCGATGGGAGAGAAAAGCATCAGTTGGTTGCCTCCCACGGCACACGGACCAGGGATTGGGGATCAAACCCACAACCTAGGTACATGCCCCGACTGGGAATTGAACCCACAGCCTTTCTGTTATGGGATGAGGCTCCAACCAATGGGGCCACATTGACCAGGGCTGGATGAGCAAGAATTTGGATGGGGGCTCAGCTCCACTGGGTGTGCCTGGTGGCTCCACTTATTGATGTGACCAGTGCTTGCTCAGGGCCTTGTGTGTGCGCTCAGCGGCCCTGACCGCAGTCCTGCGAGGACAACGAGCCCCCAGCTGGCCCCCCAAGTTGTCCTCTGTGTAGGTGGTAAAGCCGAGATGAAGCTGTCCTCCATGCTGGTGGTGCAGCCGAGATGAGAAGGAGGCTGTCAGAGTCCCGAATCTGCGCTCATAGCTCAGACACGCCACCCCTCCCTGCCCGTGGGATCCGCCACTATTGCTTGTCTTCAGGCTTTAACACTCGGTAGGGACCACCCGTCCTTCAGGCCCCTGCTCCCACTCGGTTGTGCTGGTTCACGAAACTTCCCTGTGCCATCCTGACCCTGCACCTTCGGGTGCAGAAGGTCATTCTCTCTTATGAGCACCTGTGACTGATCGCATGAACTTCATGAATATCTCTGCTCAGGACTTCCCCAGAGATGGCTGCAGTCTGCTTGCCTCTGAAGCGCCCTGCTTGGTGCCAGCCCCCAGGCAACGCCTTTCCTTCCTGAAGGGGTGCGAGGATGGAGTAGGGTTCGGGGGCTGAGCCTCCCCTGGCCCAAAGAGTAACTCCTCCAGTAGATCCAAGAAGGACAAGAAGGCTCTCCCCCACACCCTGCTCGAAAGACTCTCAGGAAGAAAAGTGACGAGTGTGAACACTAAGCACTTGGTATGAGGTGTGTCACCTAACTCTGCAATCACCCTGCGAGGTAGTTAGTGCCTCATGTCTTCACACAAGATTCCCATTTTACAGATGGCAAACTTGAGGCTGAAGAAGTAAGGCCCACATGGTGCTACACCTGAGTGTCAGAGCCAGGACTCAAACCTGGGTCTCTTCGATTCCCAGACTGCTACGCTCAATCCCCGTGTTCAGCTGTCTTCCAGCAGAAGGCTGTTAGCCACCAAGTGGACCTCCCCAGGAGCCACCGCAACAAACCTCAGGGCCCAGCAGACATCCCTGAGCAGCCCCCGTCCTCCTCTGTCGTGCAACGTGCTGGAGGCAGCCGCTCGGAAAATTGAAAAGTGATGAAGGCCCGAGTGAGGTAAGCGTTTTGGTATCAGTCAGTGGTTTTATGGTGTGAGGGAGGCTGGGCGGAGGCTGAGAGGCCTTTTGTCAAAGATGTCTGCAGAGGGATGGAAACAAGCCTCGGGCTGAGAGGGCGCCGAGAAGAGGGGGCTGCAGCTTGGCTGTCCACCCACATGGGAAACCACTTAGTGGCCCGGCCCCTCCAGCGCTGTCTGCGGGGGGAGCTTTGGTGGGGCTCCCAGCCCGGCAGTCTCCCCTGGGAGACCTAGGCCGAGCCAGGGAAGGAAGAATTTGCCTGCTAACCCAGAGCTCCCCTTTGTCAGGGATTTGGCTGCCCAAGCTTTATTTTTAGTAAGAGTACAAGCTCATTGAACAGACAAAATGAGCTTTGGTTAAAAGGAAGGGCGAGGAGTGGAGGGAGGTTTGGGAGGCCTCACGGGGGCAGGCGGAGATGGAAAGCCGGCTGCAGGCCCCGTGCACAGATGGCCATCTGCTCAAAAGCTCTGGGCCTGGCTGCCTCAGGGCCCCCCAGCCCAGGAGCCCAGAATCCCAGAATCCTAGCTGGCCATGCCCACCCTACCCGCCCCCACCCCAGCTTCTGTTTTTCGTTTATTTTTACTTTTTATTTAGATAATTTTTATTTTTTAATTACAGTTGACATACAATATTATATTAGTTTCAGGAGTACACCCCAGTGAGTAGACATTATATAATGAAGTGATCGTCCTGATTTATCCCGTACCCATCCCACACCACACATAGTTACCAGGATATTATCGCCTGCATTCCCTGTGCTGTGCTTCACACTCCAGGACTGTTCTGTAACTGCCAGTGTGTACTCCTCAATCCATCCACCTTTCTCACCGGCCCCCCAGCCTCCCTTCCCTCTGGCAGCTGTCCAAATGTTCTCTGTATCTGTGCCTGTTTCCATTCTGCTTGTCCATTTATTCTGTTTTTCGGATTATTCAATTGTTGATAGATATGTATTTATTGCCATTTTATTGGTTATATTTTTGATGTTTCTTCTTCTTCTTAAAGAAGACCCTTTACCATTTCACGTAATACTGGTTTGGTGGTGATGAACTCCATCAGCTGTCTGGGAAGCTCCAGCCCAGCTTCTGAGACAAGCTGGCATTCGTTGGCAAACAGTCCTGCCCTATTGCCCTGAAACAAAAACTGAAGTGAAGAATGAGGCTGCGGGGAGAAGGAAGGCACGCTCTGCTACCCAGTGTCTGCTGGCGCGCGGTGATTTATAATTTCATTCAATCCTCTTTGTGTTCCTTGGAGACGCACATGAAAGGAAACAGGAATTTGAAGCGTTGGGTCCCTGCCCTGGACCGAAGCCCCGGCACATGTGTTATTTTGTTTTTCCGCCCCGACAGCCTCCTGGGGCGGGGAAGCCAAGCGCAGGCGCGGGGAGGGCAAGCTACTCTCCCAGGTGCCCAAAGCTTCACCGGGCAGAGCAGTACCTTACCCGCTGCTGCCTCCAAAACCCATGCCGACAAGCCTCTGTCCTGCCTGGTTGTCCCCAGGGCCATTGGGACAGAGACCCCCGGTTAGGAAAGTGAAGCCCCTGGGACTGCGGCCCAGGGAAGGAGAATGAGGAGATCCAATGACCCAGGGACAGGCACAGGGATCAGAGGGGACAGCCAGCTTCTGGGGTATAGGACCCACTCCTGGACTCTGGTGGAAGGAGGGAGAAGCATGCTCACAGCTGCAGGTGCTCTTGCCTGCTGGGCACGTCTCTCTCACCTGCTGGGCGCCCGAGCTGGAGGCCCACCTGCCTCAGTGCAGAGTCGAGGCTGGCCCCTGGCAGCAGGTTCTGACCCAGGTCGGAGGAAGCACGTTGGGCACAGAGCAGCAGTGCCCCAGAGGCCGAAGCTAAGGCGCATCCGTGTGCTTGCACACCTCCACGGCCCATGTTGTTTACTGTCCTCAAGGCCAGCAAAGGGCCCCACAGGAGATGAGTTTCTCTTGGCTCAGGAGGGAGTTGGATTAGACATGAGGATGGTACTGTCATCCCCTGTGCGGGTGACTGACTTCTAGAAAACTGCTGTGCTGAGTCCTAACCTAAACACCGTGTATCCCACAGAGGAAGCAATGTGGACATCCCAGCAAAGGTCAGATCTCAGCCACAGTGGCAAGAAGCTGTGTGATCTTGGGCAAGTTGGTTGACCTCTCTGAGCTTCCGTTACTAAGCCTGTGTCCTGAAGTGCACAAAAGACAAGCTGCTACACCTTCCAGAGTTATCATGTGATTACCCTAGCACAGCGTTTACCACACAGGGTGTGGTAGCCATGGCCGAAAGGGGAGACCCTGTGATAAGTCATAGGTGAGAAAGGGAAGCCCTGGGGGGCACCTGGACAAAGCCTTCCACTTGTGTGAATGGGGGAGGTTGTGGGGCTTGACTATGTCATTATGGTCCTTTCATAGCTCTTCCCAGTGACTCCAGTCTCAAATTCAGGGATTTGTGAGACTTGAGTCAGCAGGTCATGGAAAGGTATCACTTCTCCAGGTTCTGGAGAGATGGTGATGGGGGTCCCAGGTAGACCAGTTGGCTAGGTGCTCAGAGAGCCCTAAGAATTGCAGCCTTTGGCTGGCTGTGTGACCCTTCACCCTACTGGCTGGGGTCCTCCTGTTCCCCACCCTGGGTGACGAGGAAACCCTCTGTGAGGCAGAACTCCCCCCATCGGAGAGATTTCAAGCTGTCGACATCAACAGGGGAGCCACAGGTGGGCAAATAATGGTGATTCTGATGAAACAGGGTCTGGTTTCTTCTTGAGGGCAGCGCCAGCCCTCTCCCCCTCTGCCCGACTCTGGATTGCTTTCTCAGGCCCAAGGGTCTTGGGAATTCACAGCTTTGGAGCTGATCCTAGTTTCAACACAGCATATCTGCGGTTTCTGGTGGAGGCAGACATCTTTGAGTGAGGGTCAAAATAGCCTCAGGGTCAGGGGGAAGGGCACAGGCCCTGGAGGAGGTCCCATGTAGTTGTTTTCCCTCTGGAAAAAGAGAAGACAAAATATGTTTCAAAACAACAGTTTCAAAACAGAGCAAAACAGAACAGTCTCAGCCTAGGATTTTTCCTGCTTTGTCACCAATGGTCATAACTATGGACAGAGATAGAATCTTGTCATTTTTTCTCTAGTATTTTTTTAGGGCTCTTAAGGAAATGTGGAATTCTAACAGTTTCCACAGCTTGGATTATGCAAAAATATCTCACCTTGGCCCTAAGGAAAACCTCTTTAAATCAACTCTCGCCTCTCCGCTCCTCAGGGCTGGTGGGCCCCCACAGCCCACAAAGAAAGTCAAGGCTCCGCAGACAGGATCCAACCTCACCCGACCTCCTCCTTCTCCCTTCTCTTCATCTTCCAGGGATGGCGGTGCCACGCTCACCCGTCTTTCTGCCTGGCACAACCTGCCCATTCTTCAAGGCCAGCCCCCACTCTGCCCAGCTGCTGGACCAGCCGCTCTCCCCTCTCTGGAGGGCAGCGGGGCAGCACTTTTCCTAGAGCCTTTAAAACACACTTCCCCTCCGACGAAATAAATCTACTCCTCGGGATGGCGCTGAAAGAAAGAAAGAAGTCGAGATGGGCTTGGAGCTGGATCTACAAGGACCCTGGGTCAAGTGCGGCTTACAATAGTGAGACGCTGTGAAACTTATACCGAGAGCCAGCGCCTGGGAGGGGGCTACATGAACGGGGAGTGCGCTCACAGCGGTGCCCCGTCCATTCGCTGGCCGTGTTGTCGCAAGGGAAGTACTGCTCGCCTGCAGAGTCGTCTGTGATGCCCGAGTGTTTCTGCAGAGACAGAACAGAATGGGCAGTAGGATCTTGGTTTTGTAGAAAAACAAACAAGGTCTGGGTTTCTGTAAAAAAAAAAAAAGACTAGAAAGCTACATATCAAAATGTGGCGTTGGGATTGTGTTCTGCACCTCCGTTGGACTGTGTCAATAATTGTCTTATGTTACACATGCTGTCTGGTTAAAGTCATGACAAAATCTGCTCCCGGCCACCTGAGTGTTGCCCCCTCATCCGGGTCGTGCGCATAAGTCTTTGATGGAACTGCGTGAAAACCCGTAATTATGGGGCCTCTGGATGGGCTGCCCCTCCCAGGCCCGGTGTGGGTGGAGCAAGTAGGTGTGCGACTCCGTGCCTGCCTTCGAGAAGCGTGAACTCTAAGAAGACAGAGAGCCCCTCTCGGGAGGCACCCCGGCCCGTTCACAGGTGTGGGAGCAGACGGGCAGGGCTCAGGCAGCTGCGGGCCCGTCCAGGGGACTGGGTGCAGGAAATGCCTTTGACCAGTGGGCAGGGTCTGGAGGCGCAGCTGCAGGTCGGTGTCCTCCAAGGGGGTCGTAAGCGCGAGCCCTTCAGCTTCCCTTGGCTACCCCTCTGGTGGGCGCTGCCCCTGTAGTGAGACTCACACAGAGCCCACCCGGGACACTGATGCTTCCTGAAACACGGACTTTATTTAGTCTCCCCGCCTCCCGCAGAAGCAGGTCCAGCCCTGGCCCAGAGGCACGGACCCTCCCGCTCCACCTTCCAGCTGCCAGCTGCTGGCTCCCTGCAGACTTCTTTGAGCGGGAGGGACACTGCCGCCTGTGTTCCGAGCCACTGCTGTTGCGTTTCTGTATTACTTGCTGCTGAAGGCTCCTCTGACCGCTAATGTCTTCCTGGCTGCATAGCCTCGAGCCCGTGTCTGTGCGAACTTCAGCTCTCCTCTCGGTAAAATGGGAGCAAGGTCGCGGCTTGTGGGGAGGATTGAATGACACGATGTGCAAAGAGCTGGGCACATAGTAGGTGCTCAGTAAATGTTCTCTGTTCCTTGCACACTATCATGGAGATGTTGGTTTGGCAGAGTGCGTGGGGAGTTTGCCCGGGGGTCCACGGCAATGGCTTCTCCCAGAGCACTCAGAATCTCTCTGCCAAGTGTGCCTGCCCTGTGTGTACACACCTGCATGTGTACACCTGTGCACACACCTGCACATGCACACCTGTGTACACTTGCCCACTTGGGCCAGGCTATCCCAGAGCTTGGTGTGCCCATAGCTGCTGGCACCACACTTCCGGTCCCCGACTCTCCTCTTCAGCCTGGTGGCCCGGTGCAGGAAGAGGTACCCAGGTCAGCAGGGTCCCTTCTCGCACCTCACCTCCAGGCAGGCTTGCAGCTCCCAGAGAGGGATGAAAATGTCATACCTGTGATCTGCACTTCCTGGCCTGAAACAGCATCATAACCACGAGTCATCTGAAAGGACATGCTCTTGGTGACAGCGTGTCTGTTTTATTTTCTCTGACAGCCAGTGCAGACTTGGCCACTGACTTTCCTCCCCTCTCTGCTGCAGAAGGGCCCCGACCGGCCTTTTGCGAGTGCGAGCCCTGAGCGTGCAGCCAGAGCAAAATAACCTTCACTTTGCTCCTTCAGGCATTGGGGTTTTGGAACATGAAGTTGAACCAATCCTGGCCTGGTGACCACCGGGCTGAAGGCTCAGGGGGGCTGGGCCTGCTCCCCTGGCCTCCTTGCTCTGGTCGGAGCAGCTGGGCGTAGGCACCCCGGCTGCTGCTGGCTCACCTGCCCTGGGAGGAGCTGTGCCCTGGTGCTGCCTGAGGCATACATAGAAGTCACGGTGCCATGACCAAGGGCCTGTACCCATGGGGCATGCACACACCTGCACACAGGTGCCCATTCAGCCCAGGCTGTCCCAGAGGCAGCAGAGCAAAGTGGGACAAGCCCCGTAACCAGAAGGTCTGAAGTTTGCATCCCAGCCCCACCACTTACTAGCTGGTGGTTTCGCAAATGAATACATCTTTCCAGGCCTCAGTTTCCTCATCTGTAAAATGGGATAACAATAGGTACCCTCTGCCTAGAGGGCGGCAGTGAGATGCTGTGTGCTCACAGAGGGCTGCTGCTGTGATTAGCTGGTAGTACACATTGGCAGGAGCAAGGTGCCAGGGAAGATGGGGCTGATGATGCCCTGTGCCTAGGAAACGAATTCAGAAAATGAGCCACAGGTGCCCCGGGGGCAAGGGTGTGGAGACTTGGAGTGTTTGAGAACAGAGAGGAAAAGGCAGGAGCTGGCCAGGAGACTGGACAGCTGAGCAGCCCCCTGGGGATGGGCATGTGGGGTGGGGGCAGGGACAGCTTGGGGCATGATGGCAACCTGTGGAGGCTGGATGTAGGAGCCTGTGGCCCTGAATCTGAGGGTGGGGGGAGGCGAAGCACAGCCCTTTGGATCACCTTGGAGAATGCCCTTGCCAGCATCCCCGAGCCTGGGTGCCCTTTCCCATGGGCAGGTGTCACAAGAAGAGTCTTAGGTTGATTCAGGCCACAGGAGAGGAGGACCTCACCTGGGGTGGGGGGCAGGGAGTGGGGAGAAACCTCAGACTCCAGATGTGGAGGAGGGATGAGGGCTTCACCTCACCTGGGGAAGGGCTCAGGGCCCCATGGGCGGTGGGCGGTGGGTGGTGGCAGAGGCATTCCCGGGGGTCACTTAGGGGCCAGCAGAAGGGCCTCTCTGCTTCTCCAGGGCCAGAGGGGCCTCTGAGAGAGGAGGAAGCACAAGAGGAACTGGAGTGAAATCCAGAGTGATGGCTGTAAGTCACAGTCCTGGTGGGATCTGCTCCCAGGAAGCACCTCGTAGCTGCTGTGAGTGTGGGCTCCTCGGGCCGGGCCACCCCACAGTGCCACCCCACGGTGCCACCCCACCACAGGCTGACGGCTCTGTGAACACATCATTGGAGCCACCTCTGTGACCCTGTCACTCACAGCACGATCCTGCCCAGCTGAGGAACGAGGGCCCGGAAACCCCGGCGGCCTTTTCCCTTGGACCTTTAACGAGCTCTGGGCTCGAGGTATTTTTGGAAACAGTAATGAAGGTTTTCAGGAAATGGGGGCAGGGGGAAATAGACTGCTGCTGCCACAGGTTTGCGGTTGGCTTGTTTTTATTTTTAAAATAATTATGCTGTTGAATTCCATCATTTCTAACTATGAAAGTGACTAGATTCTAATGGTCGGGGAGTTTGTGGCCTGGAGCCCAGTGTGGACACTTAAGGGAGGTTTGGGGCGGTGAGCTGTTGAGGTCCATATTCAGGGGAGGGGAAACAAGGAAGAGGCAGGTGTGTTAGACGCAAAATCTCTCTCCACGGGGGCTGGTCCAATGTCCTGTGCCAGTTTTACAGACGGAGACACTGAGGCCTCGGGACTGCCTGCTCTTCTCGAATCTTGGCTGCAGGGCCGGCATGGAGGGGCGCTGCAGCTCAGTTTTTAGGTCCGATCTGAAGACAGCAGGTGCCCGAGCACCCAGGGCTACACAGGTGGGGCCTGGGGCCTCTGCCTCACCGCCAGCCCAGGATTCAATAAGCACTTTCTTCTCATTCAGGTTGGGATGGCCCTGGGGACACCCCTCAACCTCAGCTTGCTCCTACTCCCTAACTGGAAAGGCATGGGACGATTGCTCCCTCTCCAGCCCCCAGGCATTCCACCTGGCCTGCACGCATCACAGCTGCCTGCCGGGCTGAGGATGGGTGAGCAGGTGGGGCTCCAGCCTCCATGTTCCGCTTGTCTCCTTGTGTTGCCATCATGGTTAAAAACATTCTGATGCGGTGTGGATTTCCTGGGGCTGCTACAACGAATTGTCACGAACTTAGGGCTTCAACAACAGAAATGTGTTCTCTCATAGCCCTGGAGACTGGAAGCCCCAGATCAGGGTGTTGCCGGGCAGCTCTCCTTCTGCCTGGGGAGGATGCTCCTGCACCTCCTGCAGCTTCCGGTGGCCCCAGGTGTCCCTGGGCTTGCAGCTGCATTGCCCCAACCACCGCCTCCATCTTCTTGTGGTCTTCTCCTTTTCCTTCTTCCTTGAGGACGGTCCTCATTGGCTTCAGGCCCCGTCCTAATCCAGGATGATCTCATCCCCAGGTCCTTACCTTAGCTACCTCTGTAATGACCCTCATTCCAGAGTCACATTCTGAGGTTGAGGTGGACCTGTCTTTGGGGCCACAGTTGCAACCACTGCAGTGCCTTCTTCTTGCTCCTGGGGAGAATCCGGGTCCTTCTCACGATCCAGACCCCTCCCTACCCTGCCTCTGCGGGCCTCTTGCCGTCCTTGGCCTAGACTCTGTGTCCCTTCCTCTCCAGCTCTTCCCCATCCCAGAGCCTCCACATGCTGCCCCTTGCTCTGCGCAGCTCAGGGCAGCCCCCAGATCACAGCTGGAACATTCCATGCTCGAGGGTAGCTCCCTGCAGGCGCTGCCCAGGTCCAGGGTTCTCAGCTGCCCTTCCCCTCCAGGTGGGAGCACAGCTAACTGAGCAGCAATTTGTTTACTTGCCTTCTTGTTGGAGGCGAGGCTCCAAGGGGCCAGAGACCCCTCAGTGCTGCTAACTACCAACGGCCCCCAGCACCCAGGGCCCGGCACGTCATGCGGCTGAAAGCATTCACTGGATGCAGGAGAAAGAGGCAGGTATTGAGGGGAAATGGGCGCCTAGGGGCCACTTGAGCTGATCAAGGCCTGGATGAAGGTTTGGGAGACAAATGCAAGAGGCATTGAAGTCACCATCCTCCTCAGGATGTGGTGTTCCTGACGCAGAGGGCGAAGGGGAGGAAGCGCTGGTTTCCCATTTCAGCACGGGGCCCCTTCTTATCCTCACAGGTGCTGAGCCAGGCAAGGCAGGCAGGAGCAGTGAGAGAACACCCTCTCCCTTCCCGCCTTCCACTGCCCGGGTCACACTGTCAGGCCAGGTCCAAGTCACCCCCTCCTGCCCACCTTTGTCACTGCCCTTCCTGCCTCGGGGCCACCTCCTTGTGGTCCAGCTTCCATTGTGGCTGGAGGATCGATGACAAAGTCAGTTAATCCTGCCTCTTTCCCTCTAGTATCTTTCCACGGCTTCCTGTTGCCAACCAGCAACACTCAAACCCATTAGTCTGGTTCCCGAGGAACTTGATGCTGCAGCCTCCACTGTCTTCCCGAGCCCGTTCCCACGCTGCCCCGGAGCACCCTGGCTGGAGTCACCCTGCACTCCCTGCAGCTCCCATAACACACGAAACCCTCACGTGTTCTAGCTGTTTGCACGGGCCACACCCTCCCCGTGGCCCGCCTTTCCCCAGGATTCACCTGGAGATCTTGACTCATCATCAAGATTCAGGTTAAAAATCAGCTCACAGGGCAGCCCTCCCTGAATGCACTGGGGTGGGTGGGGGTCTGCCCCTCTGCTCTCACCACACAGAGTCAGGTTTGTTTTCACTGTGCCTCTCAACCCGCGCCTGACTCAAAATTAAGTCAACAGAGTTTTCCCAAGCGAACCAGGGCATGGTCCCCTGTGCAGACAGCAGCCAATTCTCCTTAGCAGGGCAGGGTCTCTGGAAGGCTGACAGGCTCTCTCAGGCCCCCCATGGCCTGCCCAACAGGACACTGCTCCTGAGTGTTCGGGCTGCAGTCAGGAGGCTGGGAAGCCTGCCCAGCCCCAGCCGGTTTGCAGAGGGCCTGGCCTCCCGGCTCCAGGCTCTGACACCGGGGTGGGTGGGAGCTTTCCCAGCCCGACTTTCTTCTGCCACTGGCTGTGACCAGGAGCAGGGGCACCTGTTCCCCTCGGATAACAGGACAGATTGGTTTCTAGCTCACGGTGGAGCAGCTGTGATGCTACCCGGGCAAGCAGGCTGCCGACAGGGAGGCTGTGAAGGACACGCGAGCGTTCCGCGAATTCGTTTGCATACACCCAGCTATAATGTTTCCCCTCGGGAGAAGGCGATGTCATCAGTCTGACAGGCGCTCAACAGCTGGGGTAGGAAGGGGAAAAAACAGGAAGGCGCCAGGGCTGCAAAAGCAGCACGCTGTCTGCGGAAAGGATGTGAGGACAGCTTGACAGGATAGCAGGAGCCGGGTTTGAGCTGCATGGCAATGAACGCTCCAGAGAAGACTGGCCTCTGGGGGACCGGTGGTTTCTCTGAAAACACGGCACAGAGGGGGCCACAAGTGGGCAGGGGAGACCTTCCTAGCTCCCAGGACAGTGACCTTTTATGCTTCATTGCAAATGTGTGTGTGTGCACGTGCGAGGTGCATGGGTGTCTCAGACAAGGCCCTGAGTGATCTGAATGCCTGGGAGACTTTGTATGAGCTTGGATCTTGCATCAGTCAGCTACTGCCACAATAATGCTGCATAACAAACTGCTCCAAAATTCCGTCGCTTCACATGACAATGACCTGTTGTCCCTCTTGTGGGTCTTCAGGTCAGCTGCAGCTCAGCTGGGCTGCCTTGGACTTTCAGCTCTGGGCTCTGGGCTTTAGGCTGCCGCTTGGGATCCCGTGGGCCCACATGTGACGAATCCTGGTGGCCCAGCAGCCACCAGGGCATGTGGTCTGTGCCGTGTGTCTGGATCTGGGGCCCGGTGGAAGGGGCAGCCGTTCCTGGGCCACCAGAGTGAGAGAACAGGTCCCCCTGTGCCTGCACATCACCGGCTCTGCGTCTGCTGGGTCTTATAACAACCTCATCCGGCCAAAGCGAATCTCATGGCCAAGACCAAAGTCAAGGGCCGGGGCAGTATAAAGGCCATTATGTAGTGTGAAACTGGACAAAAGATCCCTTGTGTGCGAGGCTTTGAGTGATGTGAGGGTCCCGTGGGTGTGAGCACATGTTGTCACGGGCCTCAGTGTGTGGGACCACTCTGTGTGTGCGTTCATGTGTTTTGCTCAATGGCCAACGCACTCCCAGATGAGTGTCATAAAATCACTTTAGTGAGGTGACTGATGGGGTCACATAAGGGAAGTGTGAGGGTCACAGGACAGTGGGCCCTGCTCGAGTTGTAGTGCCAGTCATATAACTGCCCCTGGGGCAGAAGTCGTGAATGTCCCAGAGCGGCCCTGCCTGCCTGTCCTCTCCAGGGTGTGTGATTTTCCTGCTCCGTCCAGCTCCTAAGATGGGAGTGGGTGTGGCCAGGGAGACTCGACTTTCCAACCTCTTCGAGCGTGCCCAGCAACCTATTATGGGGGGCCACCGAGGAGCTGTGGAATGGAACGGGCTTCGGGAGTGCCTCCTTGCAAACCGAGTTGAGAGCACTCCCCAGGGAAAGAGGAAAGTGGTCACGGTGGGCCGGTCCCCGTGGGGTGGGGGCCTGAGGTTTTGTGTTGACCTGAGATGCTCTGGAGGGGTCAGAGGCGCCAGCAGATGGCACGGAGCACTCTCTGGCGATGCGTTCAGCTTTTCCTCGTCAGCTCGCAGGCCACGGAGCCAACCTTCCCCTGTTAGTTACACTCGCCTTTTATTTTTCATGAGATGAATTTTTAATTTTTATGACAGTATTGGGAAAATGTCAAAGCATCTCCACACGGCTGGCTGCAAACGTGCGGTGTGTTTGGTCCGCGAGGGCTTGCAGACAGGTCGATGCAGCGTCCAGAATGGAGCAGAACGTCTGTTCCCCCCGCCTTCAGAGGTGGTCGCAGCTCACGGCTGCAGCCCTGGGGTGGGGTCCTGGGGAGGTACTTCCCCAGTACACCGGGTGCCAGGCCCCTGCTGGGCTCTGGGACAGGATGCACAACAGGACAGGCAGGTGGACAGCCAGACAGAAAGCGAGGGGCTTAATCACTGGGCCAGAAAGGAGCCCCTAGGAGCTGAGATGGAGGGGAACAGCATAGGCCTCTTCCGACTTGCCCAAGATGGGGGTGAGGGGTGGGGAAAGGGGCCAGGCTGCCCCCACTGCTGATGGTGGGCGCCTGCAGTTTTGCAGTGCCAGGGATGCCATCTTCAGCTCTCTGGTTTCTGGGGCAGGGACGGAGTTCGCCTGGCCTGAACCAGAATGGTCGCTCATCATGGGTTTGGTCTCTTGTCCGTCTCTGAAGCTGGGACCTGTCCCGACAGCAGGGTCCTGCTTTCAGGTCCCACCGCCCAGATCAGAATGCGCCCTGGGCCCGGCCGGGAGCCAGAGGCCTGCGGTCACCCATCACCAGCCCCTGTCCACTGTGTTCCTCTCTCCTCCCTCCTGCTGGCCAAGTCCTGGGTGGCCCTCAAGGCCAGAGTCTGAGAACGCAGAGGAGACCGAGACTCAAGGGCCACTGCTTTCTCTTCCTCCTCCTTGCTCCTCCCCTCTGGGCCCTTGGCTTCGGCAGATGTCGGGACTGTTGGAGAACTGTGGCGATGGCCCCTGCAGCAGGGAGTTTGGTAACAGGGTTGGCCATGAAATCCCACTGGGATCACAGGAGCTGGAGTGGTTCTCTGCACTCTCTGGGGAGCCTACCCAGTGGCATCTATGGAACATGTGTTGTGTGCCCTCGACTGTGTCTGAGCGCAGCAGGCTGTCCTGAGGCTCAGGCGGTCACCCTCGTTCCCCCTGGGGCTGGGGCCGAGAACATCTCCCTGGGTCCCAGGAGCTGTGTCGCAAAGGCCCAGGACAAGGTGCCAGGCAGAGCAGCATGCCCACGCTTTGCAGGGGAGTCAGAGAAGGCCCCGCTGAGAATGGGGTGGAGTTAACGAGGTGGGTGAAAGGTTTGTGTGACATGCTTCTCCATCCCTCCTCCTGTCTTTTTATGGCCTCAGTGAACCGTAATTACCTCCCGAAGTCATGTCTCCGAATACACTCACACTGCGGGTTGGAGCTCCCACACATGAATTGTGGGAGGACAGGATTCGGTCCTGAGCAAGGAGGAGGGGCCCACAAAGGTCGGATGGGCCTGGTCAGAGGTTCTTGCCATGAGAAGCAGTCGGTGTGTGCAGACACGGAGGGCCAAGGGCCATAATGTAGCTCTGGCAGTGACCTGCAGATCGTAATGATGGTAAACCCGACCAAACTTGAGGATGAAGAGTGAATATGGGGACTCCTTGCTAGTGAGACGATCAAGGCATCAGTGGTTTTGGGGTCTCAACAAGGCCACAGGGCCATTGGAATGGAGCCCTGAAAAAGCTAGTGGGCTGAAAAGATGGAAGACAGTACCAATTCTTAGTCTTAGAGGCTGTGATGAGATTCAAGTTCATTGAAGGCAGGGGGGTTGAGGAACCATGAGCCAGGCCACCCATGTGGATCATCTGGGTGATAGCAGCATTTGAGGTAGAAGGTGGCAGGTGTGCAGGTCTCCAGTGACACAGGGGGACCCCAAAACCAAATGTGCCTGCAGGACAAGAAAGAAGTGAACTTGTACCTGACCCTAGGAGCATGGGCTGGGAGAGAAAAACAAGGACTGCTGTTTCCTCGAGCAGTTCACTTGTTCAAGCCCCTTGTTGCCAGGGCGGAGACCTGAGTACCAGTCTGGAGTTCTCCCGCAGAAAGAGGCAGAGGCGGGGCCTGAGCACAGCCCTCCCCCCACCAAGTCACTCAGGCTCCTCTAAAAGGGAGCCCGGGGGACGGGCAGGTCAGCTGTGCTCCTGGTCAATGAGGTAAATTATTGAAGAGGTGTCTACCCTCCCCCAAGCTCACATATGGATTAACACAATTCCAATCAAAGGCTCCCTACGATGTTTTAAAATCAATATTCTTTGAAGCCCCATGTGAAAAATAGGAGTAGGCAAGAATTTCAAAGAACGTTCTTGAAGTTCAGAGCAATAAAGAAGTGGAGAGGGAAGGGGTGTGAGTGAGGCTGGGGCCCCTAGGGCATATTATCAAACAAAGTCCCTGGAACCTCAGAGCTGGCTCCCAAAGGAAAAGAGACACCGGTGGTGGGACAGCCAGAGAAACGAGCCCGAGGGCGAGGGGCATCAGGAATCACGTCCGCTTTTCAAAGCAAGTTCTGAAGCAGGAGTGTTGTTAAATTGTGTTGGGAGATAGGAGTTGTTTGGAACAAAAGATGGGTTTGGATCCACAGAACACCACATGCCCCCAAACCCCAGGCAGATCCAAGCATCAAGTACAAAAACCTAAATTTTAGATAAACTAGCAGAACAGAAAAGGGAACATGTGTCAGATCTGCGAGTGAGCTGCCGATCTCAAAAACAGCAGGAACAGCCAGTGATGAAGATCCGCTGAGTGGAGCAGGGACGGTCTGCCAATGTCTAAGTAATGACAGTAACAAAATTAAAGGTGAACACACTGGGAGAATGTGTACCCCAAAATGAAAATAGCATGGTTTTCAAAATTCGGCCAACAAAGAATTAGTATACTATGATGAAGTAATACCTAAAGGCTCCGTCAGATTTATATAGATGACAAGACTCCTAAAGATGTCCCAGCCAAGAGTACGAAAACCATCGATGGGAGGGCACCTTGCTGATGGTTGCAGAGAGGCAGCTGGGACCAGCGCTGTGGACTCACTCGGGATGGGTTTCTGTGAGCAGGGCGGGCTGACCCTGAGGCTGGGACGAGGCAGGGGCGCCCCCAGATGCTCGCGGCTGCACTGACGGTGCTGTGTGTCCGGGAGGCAAGGCGGCAAGTGAAGCGAGGACCACGACGACGTCTGTGATCTGGGTGTCCACTCCAGCACCCGGAACTCTGTGCTGAGGAAGGAGTCACCTGCAAGCAACAGCCACACACACACACACACACACACACACACACACACACACACACTCTCACACACTCACGTTCATTCTCACTTACAAAAGTATGTTCCATAGGAAAGCAAAACACAGAGAAACGGAAATGACTGACATGTCCAAAACCAAGAAAAGAGCTGGGTTCTGCTGGAGCATATGTGCTTGCGGGGGTGGGCGGGGCAGAATACAAGACCACAAAATGTGCCACGTGGACGTGCGGGTGGTTTTCAGCTGAAGGCAATCAAGACCAAGCAGACTCGAGAAACACGGTCACCTCTCCCTCCGCTGCCTGCAAAGATGTGGAGAGAGGGCCCGGCCCTGAGGGAGAGCTATTACTGGAGACAACTTTTTATCCGAATGACCCATGTATACCTCAGGGCAGACACCCGGTCACCAGCCCTCTGATCCTCTCACATGCCTGCTGTGAATCACCCTTCTCCTCTTGGAGGCCTTGGGACCCTGTCCCACGCCTTAGCTCAGGGTGGCATATAAGCCTCAACCGACTTGCCCTTGTGTCTTTGGAGCTCCCATATGTATGAAATTAAATTTGTTCCCCCCCACCATTAACCTGTTGTATGTTAATTTAATTATTAGACCAGCTAGAGAACCTAGAAGGGAAGAAGGGAAAATGTTTCTGCCTCTACCTACTCAATGGAGTGTATTCAGCCATTCAATCTATATTGGGAAATGTAGGAAAATGTTAAGATGAAAAAACACCACCTCATGTGTGGAAAGATTGTAACTCTTCAGCTATAAATGCAAAATTAACTTGTGGGTAGGAAAGGACCGAAATGTAAGCTAGAAAAATTAAAATAGCCATCGTGTTAGAGCCATGGGTTTGAAGGTAATGCTCTAAATAATTTTGGTGGAAAACTTTGGAATTTACAGCTTTTCTTTCTTCCCTCTCCCCCCCTTCTTCCTTCCCTCCCTCCTTTCCTCCCTCCCTCCCAGGCTAGGTGGACCGCGTACTGGACTGAGACAGCAGAGCTCAAACCCCAGCCTTCCGTGATGGCCACCCAGAGTCTGTGGGGTGCCAGGCGCACTGTCCCACCAGCAGGACTAGAACCGGGTGGGGCGAGGGACGCTGGGGGAAGGTGGAGACCTCCATTTGCCTGCCAAACACACACGTTGTTAGATGTAAATCCAAAGACTGCAGCGTTGGAAATACAGACCACATACGGAGGACTCCTGTTTGCTGGTTATGCCGGGTACACGGGCAGAGGACCCTGAAATACTGTTTGGGGTATGTGTGAAAAACATCTCCCCTCCTGGTGGAAATGAGTCACCTTGGCAGCAAAACCTCAGAGCTCAATGTGGGTTTCTATATAGTGGATCCACAGGAGAGCCCATCATCCCTGGAACCCTCCTATCTGTTTATTCCTTCTGGAAGCTGCCGAGGTGGGGGTGGGGCCCCAGGTGTAACTGGAGCTGGGAGGTCAAGCTCTGCAGGCCCCTCCCCCTGCACTCCCAGGACCAGCTGTTCTCACCCTCCTGCTGCCTCTGGCCTGCTGTGCTCTGCTGTCCTCAGATTCTGGCCGATCCCTGCTGCCCACCCCGCTGCTCTTTTGCCTCATCACTCATCCCTTCCCGACACCAGCTCTCTGAGAGACATTCCTCCGGCAGCGCTGCTGGGTCCTAGCGAGTCAGCTCCTTCCTCTCCAGCGCTGCTGTCTCCTCCCAGTGTACAAGGCCCCGGGGTGTTGGGGGCAGGTGGGGAGGGAAGGAACTGGTCAAGAGCAGTCAGTCAGAACACTCTGTATCTTCCTCCCAAGCCACTGGGCAACTTAGTCCGACCAACTGGTCGACCCCTTCACTTTCGGTGGTTTTCTTCTAAGGAAACATTGTTCTTCCCCTGGTCAGATCCCTTTTAGGGACCTATCCCTTAAGTTCATCACAGAGGAACTCAGAGGTGCCCCTGCAGTTGTTGATGTGGTTCAAGTTCTCACCCGGGAGAGCTGCAGAGCCCTGCGTAGGTCACCAGGTGCTCCGGAGCAGCCCGTGAGAGCTGGAGGTCTGGTCTGCCCGGGGCACATGGGGGGGGGGGGCCGGGCTGCAGTGTGGCCTGATGGGGCCCCACCTATAGGCAAGTCAGGAGCCCCACAGAGGGGCCCAGCCCCCATGGCCTGTCTGTGCTGGGGAGGGGGCCACACCTGTATGGAGAAATGGATGGAACTTTGGATTATGTCAAGCTGGAAGCCAGCTCTGCCCTTGATCTGATGCAGGACACTTATTTCCTGAAGCGAAGAGGGAGCTGAATTGGTTACTTCAAAGCGTATCTCTTTGGCATGAGGATTAAGCTGGGCTGATGATTGTTAAGAGACAGCAGACACAGGAGAAGCTCTGAGACCCGAGTGGAAGTTACCCTTTTGCACAAGAAATGTATATTTATGAGGGAAATCTCTATTTGTAGGGGTGTCTCCCTCTCTGTATCAAAAGAAAGGCTAAATCTGGAAATTTATCAGTGAGAAGTCCAGGACCTAAATGCTCACGACAACTATACTGTTTCCTGTGCATTTCGTGGTAATCCACCCAGAATAGGCCCCCTGCCACCCTCAACATCTTCCTTTGTCTTCAGCTGAAGACGGTATTTAAGGTGGTGGTTGGGCCATCTTGGTGAGTTGCTCAGTTGGCCTGGGTCTCGCCCGTGTATATAGGAGGTATGCATGTTATTAAAATTCTGGGTCCCCCCCCATTAATCTGTCTCTTATTCCAAGGGCATCTCAACCAAGAACGCAGACGGGCAGAGCAAAAGTGATTTCCCTTCCCCCACGAGGGTTACCTAAGCAGGGTTTCTGACACAATGGGAAGGGTCACAACGAGGGATGCACTATTCATTACCGCTTCCTAATTATTCTAATTCACCTGATTGTGTCTGTTCATGGGGGTGAGGGGTGGAGGCTGGGGAAGGGGTAACAAGGTATCTAAGCAGAGCCCAGAGACCCCTGTGTGTCTCGGTGACAGGAATAGGCCTCTGTGGCCACACGGGCTCGACAGTTGACAAACAGGACCTGAAACCCATTCTGGGTCAGGGCGTGGAGGCAGCCTTGGGGCTGATCCCAAGGGCGGCGGTGACGTCTGGGTTCCACGTGGTGTTCACGACCTGTGCCAGTCACCGCAGTGGCGGATGAATTTCTGACATCCTGAACCTGGCTGATGAATTCATCTCACATGGAGGGGGAGGCCCCTGCATATCCCTTCAGAAACGTGAACTTGAATTTATTTAAATGGAATGGAAAAGCATACGGAGGGGAATGGAAAGCTAATTTAAAATAGTGCTCAAAGCTATCGATATGTTATCAGATTCCTTCAAGTTTTTATGCTTGGCTCAGGGAAGAAAAACAACAAACCTTCAAAATGTAAGCAGATGCCTCCCATCCCCCTCCTTTTATTTTATGAAAACAGTTTTTGATGTCTGGTGCTGAATCCTGGGGAGCTGAAACCAGTCAGTCTTGTAAACACGAAAATGCGGTTTTGGAAACATAAATCATCCGACACATAGGCCGGAAGTGGTGCTGGAGATAACTGAAGTCAAAAATTATTTGGGGGTGGGGGCGGGGCTGGGGGTGAGCTGAAGCAGGCAGGACTAGGAGGCTTTCAGAGGGAGCACCCACTGCTTTCTTTGTGTACTTGAGTCTTCTTGCCTACCAAGTGGGCACAGCCACGCCCCTCAGTGTTCTTGTGAGAATTCAGTGGATGAGAGGCCAGAGCCTGTTTTGCGAACGGCAGAGCTATGCCATTGGTCATTCTAGAGGCCCCTTGTCACCACGCCCCACAGAGGGGCAGCCTGGATACAGCCCCAGGGACTTCCTGTGGACATGCTGGATTCCACAGAGCTGATCTGAGCAGCCCAAGCCTGATCTCCCCACTCCTGGCATGTCTGTCTGTCCACAAAATCCACTGTGTCAAAATTTCCACCATTAGTGAGTCATTCCTTTGTTACACTCTCTCCCCTTAGTGTCTTCTGGAGCAGGAAAGAACAGGGGCTTTGCAGAGAAGACCTTGAGTCTGAATCACGCCGGCAGCAGGCTTTCTGGTTGTGTGGACTTTGCAGGGTCGCTCCTGGGCGCCCCGGTGTTTTGGCCATGATGGGTTAAGGGTGACTGTAGGGAAGGACTCAGGCACAGAGTATTGCCGAGAGAATGCTTCATTCCTTCCAGAGGTCAAGTCCCCTGGGAGGGGCGCACTAGGTGGGCCAGGGCTGCTTGGAGGTGGGACAGGGCTTCTGGAGGTCCTTGTGGCAGCGACGACGAGGGGACGGAAACGGGGCAGATGCGGAGTTCCGGGCTACAGTTGCCACCCCTGTCTCCTCATTCTCCTCATTCTGATGCGAAGAGCGGTGGCGCTGATGGGAACAGAGCCCTCTCTCGGTTCTGGCGCTTCCTCATTCCTAAAAGCACCTCAAGGTCAACTGTTTCCAGATTGAAATTTGGATACCAGCTGGCAGACACCATCAGAATCCCAATTCCCCTGCCCCGCTTGGCACTGACCTTCAGGAACCCGGGCTGCGTTAAGATTCCACAGCTTCTCTGGGCTCTGCTGCCGTGTGCGAGGAGCCTCACGTGCTCACGTCTTCAGAGAAGGAAGAAGAAGAGGCTGCAGGACCATTTAGAAATTCATAGGTAATCAAAATCGGCCTAACTGCATTTTCTCCTGGAAGAAGGAAGATTTCTAGGCTGTTATGTCACCCTGCTCCCCTTCATCCACTCCAGCCACCTGTACAGGTGGGCTTCCTTTCCACACGGCATTCCTCCCCCACCAGGCTTCCTGCTCTGCAAAGTCCCACTTGAGACATTGTCCACACTCCTCCTCCAGGAGGGGTGTCTTTGATTGCCAAGTACTCGCCGGCTGAAATGCCATCCATCTGCCTGAAAATGTCTTTCACAAAGTGTCCAGAGGTGGCTTCTGGAAGGTCAAAGGGTGGCAGGGCTGCTCCCTGAACAGAAAGTGGGATCCTGGAAAGACAAGGGGACTCCTCTCTCCTGTGTACACTGAGGCACTGCCAGGGCCTCCCAGCGGCCAGGGGCGGGATCTGGGGACCCAGAAAAGGTGGGTCAGAAAGCCGTGAGGCTGTGCAGGGGACACTGGGAAGGTTGCTGGTGACGTCCTGTTGAATAGCTAGGAGGGGAATGAGGGGGTTCAGAACAGGCCTTCCCAAGGTGGGCCCCTTGGGCATGTGGATTGTTTAGAGGTGAAGCCATCGAGACCCCGTGGGCTCAGGAGAACCTGCTGTCCCCTGTAAGCTCCCTAGAAGAGTCTAAATTGGGGGCCTTGCCCACGGTAAGAGTTGTTACCGGAAATATCCTTTTATGACCCATCTCTGGGGCAGGACAAACATCTAATGACCGAACATCTGCTCTTCTTGTTGTCCTGCAGCTCTTCCACCTCCCCTGGAAGCCCCGGGGCCCCCCACCGCTGCCCCCTCACTCAGGGGCCCGAAGCCTCATTTTCCTTGTCTCCCAACCTCTCCCGTAGGCGGCTCCCATACAGCCTCACCTAATTAGAGGTGGTTGTTTTCTCTCGTTAATTCGTCTCCTGTTGATTTCAGTAGCAGGCCATCCCGAAGAACCTAGAAAGGTGGGAGAAAGCCTCTTCCTCCCCAGCAGACGACCAGACTGCGGCACCAGCGGGGATGCGGGGAGCTCTGCCTGCCACAGGCAGCGGGGATCGCAGGCAGCTGCTGTCCCCCAGGGCCTGTGCGACCCTCAGGACGGGGCCATGAGGACCAGGGGACAGAAACTTGGAGAACCAAAGCCCTGGAGAAAGTTGCCCCCGTCTGAGAAATCTTTGCAGTTCGAGTGAAAACCCTGATGCCGGGAAATCCACTCTGATGGGAGGAGCGAGCACAGGACCCAGAAGACAGCGGAATCCAGAAAAGAAGCCAGTGAAGGGACACAGAGGACGTACCTGCACCTGCTTAGGCCTGGGAGGTCCCTGGAGGTGAGGCTGAGGCTGACGGGCCGGGCCTCCCTCCCTCGGGAAGGTCACTGTGTGTCTCTGGGTGCTGGGATTCCAGTAGCACTCCCAGTCTGACAGGGTAGTCCCCAGATACACTTGGGGACCACTCGGACTTGCATTAGTGCCAGCTCCTGCACGTTCCCTATGAGCCGCGTGGCCTGTCCCCTCAATTTCTCAGTCTCAGCTTAGAAATGGGAGTCGTGGGCGTGCCGCCCAGTTGTTGTGAGAGCCGTGGGTGTAAGAAACGTTTGAACTCATAGACAAATGTTTAAGAGTGTATTTGTGCCTCCACTAGGACGATTGCTGGGAAACAAGGTCCTGGATGCTCCGGGAATGACGGCTCTTCTGTTCCTTTTAGGTGTTTGGAATCGGGGAGAGGACAGAGGAAGATTCTGCGGGGGAGGAGGAAGGCAAGGTGAGGGGCGGATTACAGGGTAGTTGGCAAGACTACGTGCTCTCTGGAGGGCGGTTAACCTTCCCAAGGGTCTGAAAAAGAGGTGTCTCCACTGTGCACTCACCTAGAGGCTCGGAGACAAGGGGCAGGGCTGGCTTCAGGAAACGATGCACCTTTTACTGAAAAGTGGCCTGCCCGGCAGTCACTGCCCACCACGGCTGGCCCAGTGAGGGATTTATGATCAGCTCGCCCTGAGAGAGTACTTCTGGGGGACCCCCCTTTCATCCAGACCCTCTAAATGACGTGTGTCCCGTGAGTATGTGACTCTAGGGCACCTCACCGTGTGCTGAGAAAGGCTTCCTCTTCTTCCTTGCTGTCTCCGTCTTCATCCACATTATTTTTGACTAATCCTTTAGCTAGGTATATGACGGTCTGCTTAAAGAACTCCTTTGGGTGTTATTTAAGAGGACTTTAGGCACGCCACCCCCAACTCTGTCACTGCGGACTACACGGGTGCCCTGTGGGAGCAGGGACAGTCCCAGCCTGGTGGCCTACAGGTCTCCAGAAGCGTTGCTGGCCCCCTCAGCTCCAGGCTCTCTGGGAACGGGGACTCCCTGGCTTTCCCCGGGAGCTCACATGCAGACCAGCATGGGGCAGCACAGGGCAGCACGAGGCAGCACCATGTCATATAATATGAGCTGTGGAGGGAAGCCCGGCCCTGCTTTTAGAAACAGTGTCCCCAACTGTGCCACGCTGGGGAAGGCCTGTCATTCCTCCTGGGTTGAGAGGAGAGTGGGGCTTGTACTTCCACTGGAGGACAGGGCACCACGAATGAAGAGTATGAGGTACATGGCTGTCCAGCTCCTCTGTCTGCTGCAGCCTTCGTAGGCAGGGGATCCAGGGTGCCTGGCATGGAGAATTGGACTCCCTTAGCCCCTGAAGTTTAGCCTGGGAGGTCTGTGTCTTGGCGGAGTCGTGGATACCACCAGGGTGGTTTCTCCAGGTGTTGGGGTGAGGACCCCACTTATGGGCTGGTGGATAGGGTAAACACCCCCAAAGTGCTTGGAGCTGCGTTGTCCCAAGGGAGGCCCGGGACAGGTCGCTCTTGCTTGGATGAGCAGGTTTGAGTCTGTCCACTCTGTCCTAGCCCCTCATCTGTATGTGACCCTGGGTGGCACTATCCCTATTATGGGTCACTTCAGAGCTGATCAGGATGCATGGGGTGCACACCATTCCTGGGCTGTCATCACAGCCTGGCCCCAGGTGAGCATGGCCGGCCACACAAGGCTGGACAGGATGTGAACCTTTGGCAATCAGGGACAGAGAACATGGCCCTTTATGGCCAGAGACCCTGGGCTAAAAGGCTGGGCTTTCTACTCAGGAGGGAAGCCTGGAGTGGGGCTGGGGTGGGCAGTGGGGCAGAGTGAGGCCCCCAGTCAGGCTGGCCAGCTTCGAACCTCAGCTTGTCTTCCCACCACCCTGTGTTATGCCAGCGGCTGCTTAGCCCTCCCAGCCTCAGTTTCCTCAGCTGTAAAATGGGTGACTTTTACTTCTGAGAGAGCAAGTATGAATGGGCATCCCCCAGGGGCTGTGCTGTATGTTTAAGGGGGTTCACATCTCAGTGCCCTGACACTGAAGCTATCCACTGCACCCCAAAGGCATCTACACCCCGGGCAGCAGGCTGGCCCTGCAGCGTGTGTGGCTGGGGTGGCGGTGTTGGCGCAGGGTTTGACTTCTGAGCCCCTCATACAAAGGGCTGGAGGAGGAAGGGGTGCCTGGGAACATTCATGATTTTATTCTGCACTAGCACTTATGTGAAGTTCCTCAATGGTGCGTGGCCCCCTGTGGCTGTTTGATCAACAATGGTACCTCTTTCCAGGCCCAGTGGCCTCTTCTAGCCTGGGGAGAGGCACCCTCAGGAGGCAGAGTTGTGGGGCCTCTCGGAGGGAGCTGTTGGTCAGAGCCCAGCTGCCCTCTGCATGAGGGGCTCCCTCTGGGTCTGGCCTCTGCCCCAACCCGCAGATGCATCCTGGGGCTGGGCCTTCCTTGTACCCATGGAGCCCAGAGACTCATCGTGCCGGAGCTGCAGGTCTCCGTTCGAGGTCATTTAGGGGAAGGCATGGGTGTCAGGTGGGACTGTGACCTGGTTACGCCCCTGCCTAGAGCCCTCACTGGTTCTGGTCCAGGAAGAGTCGCCAGCTACTCACGGCTTTCAGTAAAATTAAAAAAACATAATGAACACTTTGTTGTTGGTTCTTGGTTCAATACAAAATATGGTTTGTTGAGTTTCTGGAATCCTGGTTGGGTCTAGTTTCTGTAATAAGTAAAACGTCTGAGTCCAATCAATTATTCATCCATGATAAACATAACTGCACGCCCAGCAGTTTGGTTAAATCCAGTCCCCCCGCTGCGTCCCTCGCCCCTGCCCTGGCCGGGATCCGGGGACTCCCAGCAGGCGGTGCCTGCAGAGCCTGCCGTCACCTACCCTGGAGCAGGCGGGGTGAGTGCGGTGTCTCTTCGTTTCCCGTTTCCCTTTTCAGATGATTTAATGCTCTGAGGGAAGATGCTTTGAAAAGAACCCCTCCCCCCCAGCCCTTCAGCAGGTTAGTTTAGCTTAGTAATTAGCAATCACAACATGAGCTGGGGTAATTATCCCCAAAAGTCAAAAGGAAAACACAGATGTTGTTAAAGCTGCACAGTGGAGACTTTGCCTTTCGATTGTAATAATTTAGCATGCGAGATGAATTAGATGCTGCCTTTTCCCGGGACCTAATTTCCAAGGCAGGGTAAGGAAGGCCCTGCTGGTTTTGAAATGAACAGTCTTGGATTGAGGGTGGTGGGGGTGGGGTGAGGGGGGACCCACACACACGCATGACAACTTTCCAAATCTAGCAAGAAGCAAGAGAGGCTGGTGTGAATGCATTAATGAGCCTTCCCTCCTGGGATCTGAGTTGAAGGCATCTCATAATTGAAAACTCGAAGGATGTTCTCCTTGGAGTTGGAATAGAGAGCCGTGGGCGTGTGCTGGCAGCGGGCATGGCTGTGACGTTAGGAGCAGAGGTTAAGAGTGATGTGGGTCTGGAGGAAAGAATCGGTACTCTCGGTCAGCTCCGAATAGGCCTGGGGGCTGCTGTCTCCGGGTTCCAGACCCTTCCCTTGGTGGCCTCTGCCCCGAACTCCCTGTGATTTCTCTGTAACTGCAGGAAGGTATTTATCAGAAAGGCCCTCAGCAAACCAAGCTAGCCTACCTTGTTTTTGGACAGGAATGCAAGGGTCACTGGGGATGGAGAAGAGGCTGTGGCCGAGGGGCGCCTGGGCAGGCTGGGTTCCCTCCTTCTGTGCTGGGTCCCACCTGGGGGTTCCATTTTGCTTGACTGTTCAGGGCCCTCTGGAAACACACCTACACCTTGGACTTGGGTGGGGGCTTCGGTGGAGCTGTGAATTTGTTACAGACTCACTTGTTTTTTGTGGGGAGACCCTCTTCCCTTCCGGGGCCTCAGTTACCTCGCCTATAAAAGGGAAGCTGGTTTTGACTGGTTTCCATCACATTCTGCAGGGTTCTAGATCCAAGAGATGCTGAAAAACCAAAGGGAAACGAAAGGGTGTTGTGGATACCACCTTTCTTCTAGGGCAGTGGTCCCCGTGCCGGGAGGTTCTGGCCCCCAGGGGATGCTGGGCAGTGCCTGGGACAAGTTGTGCTGGTTGTAAGTGTGTGTGGGGTGCAACTGGCATCTCGTGGGTAGAGGCGCAAGATCTGCTCCACGTCCGTAAGGCCCAGGATGGCCCCACGACAAAGAATTAGCTAAATGTCAATGGCGCAGAGGTGGGGAAAAGCTGCTGTAAGTTCCAGAATCTATCTGAATGAATATTTAAATCCACAGTCAGCCCTCTTGTGAAGAGATCCTTTTACCTCTAAGTCAGAATTCCCTAACTGTACCTGCAGGCAGAAATCCCTTTGGTTTTCCCACCTGGCATGGGATTGATCTTCCCAGAGCACTCTGGGAAATGCTGAGCTAGGCATTGACTAAGCTGTCCTTCTGCTCCGACCATCTCAGACACTGCACTCAAAGAACAGCACACCCACGAATGAAGTGTGGGCTCCATGTCCCCCTCCGGTAGTGGGCCATTCAGAAGAAGTCTTCAGGGGAGTTAAATCAGAGCCAGTCTTAGCCTAGGGTCCCTGGAGCAGATCCTGAAACAGGGCTGCCTGTCCGAGAGGTTTATTGGCAAACAACTCTGGGGAGAAGGGCGAGGGAAGCTGTGGGCTGTGAACTCTGTCGCAGTGTCACAGCAACCTTGAGGCAGGAAGCCAGTCTATTGTTCACTCCATGGAGTTGGTCTGACATTGACCTTGGTTTAGAGAGGGCATATCCTCCCAGACAAAGGGCTGTTCTCTGGAGAAGGGGGAGCCTGTGAGTTATTGTCAGCCATAGTCCCCGCCGCCCTGGGTCTGACCGATGGGCAGCAGAGGGGATCCGAGGTGGAGAGGCACCAGTAGCGTGCGCTGTGTAGCACCACGTGGGAGTGCGCAGGGCCCTCGGAGCAGGGGCCCCACAGGCTGGAGGAGAAGCAGTCCGGGCGTCGGCGACTGCCTTCGCCACTCGGTTGGCATGGGGGGGGGGATTTGGGGTTGACCACACTGCCACTCAGTCTGAGTCCCTTCTGAAGCTCACTAAAGGTGACTGAAAGGTGTGAACAGTGCCTAAGTGTTTTTCCTCTTCCTTCTTCTTTTTTTAAAGACTGTTTTGGGGTTTTTAAAATTTCTCTTCCCCAGATTTCTGGGATCTGTTGCTGTTGAAAATTGTGCAAGCCCATAGGAGTGGGATGGCTGGGGCGGTAGGGGGGTCAGGTGGGGTGGAGATGACCCAGAAGAAAAACCGGTTCCCAGTAAATCAGCCACTTGTTGAGCCCCTGCCCAGGGTAGGCCCCCAGTGGAGGTGGCCTCAGAGAGAAACCTGGTGCTCTCAGAAGTCCAGGGTCACACCGCTGATCGGTGCCGGAGAATCAGGACTTCTGGCCTTCTTTCTGCACCATTCCTACGGAGGCCACACGCCAGCCTCAGAGTGACGGGGGCAAGGGCTGATGATGGAGTAAACAAGTGCGAAATATGCAAGAGGCAATTATTTCACTGGTCTCACATTTGAAAACATGTGGCTTCAAATTGGATAAGGAGGACATTCTGGCCCGTGGCCCCTGTCCTTCCCAGCCTGAACCCCGCACTCCCTGGTGTCACTTCAGGGGCGTCAGCTGCTCTGCGGCCCCAGGGGACCTGCCGCAGGAAGGAGGAGGGACAGACGAACGTGTGAGGCAGCCTCCCCTCTTGGGAGGACACCGGACTTGGAATCAAGGAGTCTGCTGCCACGGAATGTCCACGAGTGGGTTTTCTCCCTTCACATGGACTTATTCTTGTTTCATAAACAGGAATTTGTTATTAGACATTCGGGGCATTGTTTTCTCAGGTTTTCCAATATTATAAGTAACAACACAATGAGTGTCTCTGCATATGAAGCTCCGCTTACATTTTGACTCACTCCCTTGGGCTAAAGTCTTAAAATAACTTGGGTCAAATTTCCCCACATCTTTAAGGCCTCATCCTCCTGCTGCCAGCCTGCCCCACGAGAGGGCTGTGCCAGCCACCATGCTGGCGTTCGTGTGGCCGGGACCGTTTCTCTGCCTGCCCACCTGGACTGGGTGTTCCCCTGCCCAGTGTTCCAACGTGCTTCTATTGCTATTGATGGGACCGAGAAGTCTCCCCCTGTGCTTTGTGGCCGTTCCTACCTCTCCTCTGTGTGAACTGCTGGCTCCCAGCGGCGCCCAGGGTGGTCCTGGCTGTCCACTGCATAGGCACGCCTCTGTGTGAAGGGGGAGCTCAGCCCTCGGGGTGACCGTCCTGCTTCGTTCCCCCAGCTTCTCATTTGCCTTGCGTTCATTTTGCTGAGGCCCAGTTCCGAAAGCTCAGCTCTCCAGGTAGAGGTGATGCCCCGGGAAGCAGTGGCTATGGAACTTTCAGGTTAAGGGGTTATCTCCCCCCCCATCTAAAAAAAAAAAATGAATGCTCAGCGAGACCAGAGAGTCAGCGGGGAAGTTCAAGGGGTCAGAGCAAATCCTGTTCCTCATTTCACAAACCATGATGCTAATTGCCCCATTTAGAATGATTTGGTGACAACCCTGGGCAACAGGATGTGGATTGCCTCACACGCTGGGACAGCTGAGGATGTTTTCATTTGGTTGGATGGTGTGTCAGGAAGTCCCACAGTGGCCCTTGGGGCCCAGTGACTAGAGCCCTGGCCTTGGAGTGGAACCCATCTGGTGTGAGTCCCAGCTCCATCTTGGACTGAGGTCCCCATGACCCCTCTGAGCCCAGGTCTAAAGTCAAGCTCGAGCACTGAGCTGGCAGTGTTGCTGGGGACTGTCCAAGGATGGTCGATATGAAAACTGTCCTGCACAGTGAGTGGCGATCTGACACATTTAAAGGACTCGTTTTTGACCCCCGACCCCCACAGGGTTATGAAATGTGGTACGAGAAACCTTTATTCATGCCCTCCTCCTGTGTGCTGCGATTCGAGTGCCTCCATCTATAAAACATAACCACTTCTCATAGCGCCCCACGGACTGCAGCCCCCACATCCCCTGGGCTGTGTGGGTCCTCTCTGCACAGAACTCTGGGCCACCGCTGGCTACAAAGTGACCGGAAAGGGATTGTGGGGCTCTGTTTGGGCTTCGGCAGCAAAAACACCACCAACTGGGGGCTTACAGACAACAGAAATTCTTTGCTCACAGTTCTGGAAGCTGGAAATCTGAGCTCAGGGTGAGGACCTCTTCCTGTTCATAGCTGTGCTGTTTCCCTTCGTCCTCGCGTGGCGAGGGGATGAGGGAGCCATGGGGCCTCCTTCGGAAGAGCGGAGCATGGTTCCGTCCTGATGGCCTAGTCACCTCCCAAAGGTCCATGTACTCAAAGCATCCCCTCTGGGGCCCCCCACAGGGACCCCCCATGCCCCCACGGGCATCTCCCTGCAGGAAATGAATGATCCATTTCCTGTTACCTCTGTTACCCCTGGTAACGGGGGACCTCTGTTACCAGTCACCCAATCACAGGTCGGACAGTGGTAACAGCAATGACTGAGCGGTGCTGAGCACTTCCTGGGTGGCATGCCTCAAGCCGAGGGCTTCTGAGGCGAGGTCCACACGTGTGACTGTCACCTCGGAGGACACCTTTGTCTCTCCCTCTTGGGAATGCCCAGCAGACGACTCGGAGACCCACGCACAGACACACACCTGTGCAATGGTCCAGAGCCCATTTGGTGCCTGTGAATGTGACCGGGAGTGCTGGGCTGGCTCCTGGCTCTTTCCCATGAAGAAGGACGGACACAGACTGAGGACCATTCAGAAGGGATGGGCAGGTGTGCATGCTGAGCCTGGGAGGAAGGCACGAGGCAGTGAGAGGCGTTCACCTGGGAAAAAATGCGGAGGGCCCGGGAGCGCCTTCGCAGTGTCCGTGGGCTTCCCCATGGCAGATGGCCGCTCTGTGAGGCCCGGAAAGGGAAGACTGCAGGCGGGGGCAGCCGAGAAGGGCAGATTGGGGCTGGAAAAGGACCAGAGTTATTTATTAGCCAACTGTGTGTGGAGCACCTCTCCTGAGCCGGGCACTGGAATAAAGGACACAGGCAGGCCCGGAGCCAGCCTTCCTGAAGTCCGTGTTCTTCCAGAGAGTTCACGTTCCTCGTGTCTGAAAGGAGGGTTCATCTGCGGTGTCTGTGAAGGAGATGTGCAAGGCTGTGCGGTGTGCAGAGCTCAACTGGCAGCAGTGAGCTCCCCGTCACGGATGGTATCCAAGCAGAGTCTGAGCACCTGGCTTCAAGGGTGGCTGGCCAAGGGCTTTGAGGCCCAGGTGGGGACTTGGGTGTGATGCTCCACAGGATTCTGCTGGTCTGTGACTCAGAAGTTGTCATGTTTCAGGTTTCATGCTGCTGGCTCTCACAGCAAAGAGAGCAGGAGGAGGAAGTAATGGGGGTTTCTTTGTCTCCCCTGCTCCTTGACCCTTGTCCCCTTTAAGTGGCCTTATTTGAGCACACCTCTGGTAGCAGTGACAGGGAACAAAGAGTGGTCCAGGGCTCAGGTGACCCTTGCCATGGCCCAAAAAAGCAAAAGCAAAAGGTGCAGCACGCTTCAGGAGAGCAGCACCTGGGGCTGAGAGGGCCACACGGGGCAGAGCAGGGGAGGAGGAAGAGCAAGCATGTGGACCGTGAGGCCGGGAGCCTGGGTTTATGCCTCTGCTCTTCGACCTGCTTGCCGCGCGCCTTCAGGCAAGCAGTTGCCTTTCCTGGGCCTCTGCAGGGATTTGAGGGAGTTGCCCTGCTGGATTTTGTGGCCAGCTCTGCCCTGAAGGGCTGCAAATAGCCCTTTACTCACTGAGCCCACTGTGGGCACCCACAGAAGGTGGGCGGGCAGGCGGGGCCCCGCCCCCCAGAGCAGCTGCAGGCTGAGATCAAGTGTCCTGCAGGCGTGTTTTTCGAGTGATACTATTTCTTTCTTTCTGGGTTTTAAAGCAAAACTCCCAAAGCAGAAACCAGTCACCCCTCAGCCCCTAGAGGTTTCTTTCCAAGGGTGATGCGTGCTAACCAAAGACGGCTGGGGCAGAACCGAGAGAACTGACAGTAAACCGAGAGGACTCTCCTCTGTGAACCTCCACGCCCGGCACACTGTTTGTCTGCAGAGGAACTCAGACTGCAGCTTTAAATAGATACGATCAGGGCCTTGGGTTTCAGCTGCAGCGAAACCCACAAACAACACACGGGAAACGAAAAGTTTTCAGGAACTTGCATTTAAGACTGACACGGAGCATGCAGCAAGTTTCGGTGGAACTGACTGACGTGGACCAAATGGGTGCTGGAAATACGCCAACCAGTGGGCACGGCCTTTGAACAATTTTCCCCAAGGTCTTGATGTGGGCTGACATCCACCCCCTACCCAGCCCCCACCCTAGCCTATCCAAGCAGGGTAGCGTCATGGATGGACACAGGACCCTGTGCTTAGGAGGGTCCCATGCTTGGTTTAATGTCTGCCTACTGTTGTCTTACAAGTCTTAATACTTTCTGAACATGGGCTCTGAGTTTTTGTTTTGAACTGGGCCCTGCAAAGTAGGCAGCCTGTCTGAGCCTGGGCACAATTTTCCTGGGCAGTCACCGGCCCACCCGGTGGCAGGGTGCTGATTTCCGGTCTATGGCCACGTAGCTTTCAGGAGAACTCAGTGTTCAACTTTGGTCTCATTTGCACATGACTTAGCCAACTGACCTGTCCAGAGTCAGACCAAGCACGAAGATAGGTCCTTTGCTCAGGGAAATAAAACTAGGTCTCTCTCATACATAATTGTTCTCATACAAGTTCCAAATACAATTGCCCAAACTTCTACGGACTTGGTGGGGCGCCAGTAAAGGCCACAAGGAGGTGTCGGCTTCCCAGCACTTGACTTAGAAGGTCAGGATCAAGGCTGAGCCAACTACGGCCTGTGGGCCGAATCTGGCCTGCCACTTGCTTTTGTAAACGAAGTTTTACTGAAACACAGCCACCCCATTGATTTGCTTGCCATCTCTGGCTGCTTTCAGGCCACAGTGGCAGAGCTGAGAAGGTGTAAGAGATGGTAGGACCAGCAAAGCTGAAAACATTTTACCCTCTAGCTCTTTACATAAGATATTTGCCAACCCCTCTCTAGCTACTAGAACTGCTAAATTTCCAGAATTCACTAGCCCACTTCTGAAAACATTACTTCTAAGAATATCAGTATACCCTTGGGATAGGAAATTACTACTTAGACACAAATCATAAGTGAAAAAGATTTGTAAGCTTGATTACATTAAAGTAAAACCTTTTGCCTGGCAAAAGCCACTATCAGCAAGGTTGAAGACAGGCAGCTGTCAAAGAGAAAACGTCTCCAAAACACGAACAGAATGCGATTCAGATTATCTGGAGAAATCCTGGGAATCAAAGAAGAGAAGAAAAGAGCAAGTCAAGAATATGTACAGAAAATTCTGGAAGAAACAGAAATGCCCCTAAACGTGTTGAAAGACACTTACCCTCATTTAATAATGGCAAATATGCAAATTAAGACAAAAGGTTACTTTTCGCCCATCAGATGGGCAAAAAATATTAAAGTCTGGTAATTTCACATCAGCGTGGACATTGGGAAATAGCGGACGTGGCGGAAGAATGAACTAGAACCATTGTGTTGGAGAGCCGTCTGGCAGTGTTTAGAAAAGCTAACTCTGTTCCTGTCTCGTAGGCCCAGCAATCTTCTTCTAGACACATAAACCCTAGAGAAACTTCCAAAGACACACCAAGAAAGAGTGCGTGGAGATGTTCACTCCAGCTTTATTTATAATGTGGGAAAAAGAACCAAAAGGAGAATAGACAAGTTCAGCTACTTTCTTTCCTCTCTTTGGCATTTCTTAGCTGACTTCTCAGCCAAAGAGGCAATCTTTCTTCACCAGAGCTGACCTGCAGGTCATACTGGACCTGGGCGTGCAGACAAGGCTCTCCAGTTCCTCACAGGGGGATGAGCACAGAGGACCCTACCTCTAAGTGGCCAGAGTGGTCTGTTGCTGTGTCTGCATGGGTGGTAGAGTGCCATTGTGCCCTCACCAGGCTCCGTGGCCAGTTTGACCCTATATGGTCAGAGCGATGCAGTGGAATGGGAGGTCATGGATTCTGTGGCACACATCCTTGAGCTTGAACTCCTGCTCCCTCACGTACTGTCTGGGTGGCCCTGAGCCCCAGCATTTACCCATTCCCAGCTTCTTTTTCACTCTGCTCTAAGATGATATGTGTCCTGGTGATTGGGATGGCATAGGAAAACACCCAGGGCAGGCCCTGGCATGTGGAGGCCCACCGGGGCTGGCCAAGTATGTCCTTCACAAGATCCAAGAACTGTCTGAGAACTCCGAGTTGAGCAAAACAGGAAAATAATCTCTGCCCAAGTTGGAGCTGGGGCCTCTGCCTTTTGCTGCCTTTCAAGGTCAGAAGAGCTGAATTCTCCAAGCCTCTTGTGGAAGAACCCTCGGTTCTGTTTCCAAACTTCAAACCAGAAGTAACCTCAAAAATGCATTTCTATAAGCTCCTTTGCAAGAGTTGGGTCCTGTAGTTAGCTGTTTTTGAGCGGCTCCCATGTCTCTGCTCTCAGAGAAAACCGAGTCTGGAGTCTGCAAGAGGGACTATTCATAAGAGAGGCTGGTGCTGCACCTATGGGTGGGTGACATCTGTAAGGGACATCAGCCCATCTTGTTGGGCATTATCCCCACCCAGGGGGGGCTGGGGGCCCAGTGAGGGGGAGCTTCACTTTCTCATAAACATTTCATACTAGAAGTCACCCTCCACAATGTATAAGAATTATTATCGTTGTTATTATATTTTATGTGATTTATAAAGGAAAAGGACTTTGGGTCAATGTGGCACAGTAAGATTCTCCTTCAAATCCCCTAAAGGCTTCACTTCTGTGGCAACAGCAGATTTCTCTAAGAAGAGAAACCGAAAGAAGCAGATCCAGACTCAGAACTAAGGTGAATCTTTCCCAGAACCAGAAATAGAACAGAGCAGAGTGGCACACAGATGCAGGCGCACTGTATTCTGGGTCCGGAAGCTCGGAGTTTGGATGGAAAGTGGTCCATGAGGGAAGAGGGATTGCACCCAGCTGGCGATGGGCTCTCCGCACCTGGGAAAGCCTGATGCAAACACAGGAGAGACTTCTGCCTGGGAACGTGGCATGTGGTAAGCTTGGGGACAAGGTGGGAGGCAGTGCTCAGGGTCAGCCTATGACCAGGATCAGGACCAAAGCCCCCATGACCCTGTGACTGGATTGATGATGACCTTGAGTCACTATGGGGCAGGTACTCTTCACTGCCACCAGAAAATGTGATTCTGCACCAGGAGCACGAATGGGTGGCTGGAAGAAACTCAGAACCCCTAGACAGAGATGAGAGGTACAGAGAGAAAACAACAGACAAATTAAAAAACCCCCCACAAAAATAGCATTCATCTATTCAAAGTAAGTGTGCACAATAAACATTTTTAAAGAAAATTTAAAAATCATAAAGAAATCTAACGCAATTGCAGTAGCAATGTACTAAATTGTTACAAATGAAACACACTTTATGGAAGAGCCTGACAAAAACTTTTAAATTAATATGCTTAAGAGCCTCTTCACATAGGCAAAAACACTAAAAAGCACCTCTCAGAAACTGTGGAAATAAAAATAGGGTCATTAAAATTTTAAACAGATAATTGAAAGGAAAAGCTCTAGGGTGAGAACTGATTTGGAAACTATTACTGATGAATGTCCTGGAACACAATATTTAGAGGCAAAAAGTTAAAAATTAGAAAAAAATGGAGGTCTATAAAGAAGCTCCAATGTACATTATAGCAATTTCAGGAGAATAGAATGGAGAAGTATTTGAATAGATAATAGCAGATAATTTTCCAAAAATGAACAAACAGATTCAGTCCCCAGACCAAAGTGAATCACAAGAACTGGGGAGATTATAGAAAATAGCATAACATTAATGTTAAACAGAAAATGGAAAAATCTCCCTGAAGAAAGGACAGGCAGGCTGGAAGGAACATCCGTACACTAGACGGATGGGATTTTCATCAGTAGTAACAGTTGCTAGAAGACAATGAAGTGACATCTTCCATGTGCTGAGAGCAAATAATTGCAAACCTAGAATTCTATACCTAGCTAGGTGATTATTTATTCAAGTCTCTAGAAAAAACTTCCAAGTCCATTTAAACATATCACAAATGAAGACAATGATAAATATAAGAGCATCAAGTAAAAATACAGGGAACAAAATAATCAACTGATAACTTGAGAAATACACAGCAGGATTCTGGACGTTGTTTTGATTTTTTTGTTGGCATAAATAATTTTGTTGGTAAATGTATCATAAGTGCAATTCTCTAGTAACTGTGTGGTTATTTGTTTAATACCTGTCTTCTCCGTGAGACTATTCTGTGCTTGTCTTGCTCACTATTTTACACCCACAGTCTGGCCCTTGATAGACGTTCATGAAATGTTTGCAGACTGAATGAGTGACAGGAATCCCAGCCCTGCTACTGACAATAGCGCTTTTGAGCAAGTCACTTAATTAATCCGAGCCTCCCCTTCCTCATCCGTGGAATGGGGAGAACAAAGCCTCCTCAAAGGGCGTTGTTAAGAAACAAATCATATAATGTACTTGAAGTTCTTGTGAGGTTCCTGGCACAGGGTGAACGGCCAACGAGTGGAGGGAGGCATAACTGTGAGTCACTGACTTGGCTCTGATGTTGGAGTGTAACCTGCCTGCCCAGCTGCCCCCTTGTCACGTAGCCCCAGCACTCTGAAAGGCACTGCTCCACTCTGCTGGAAGGCACCAAAGAAATACACTGAAGTGGAAAGGCAGGATCCGATGAAAGGAAATCCTCAGGAGGGTCAACCAGATAACCGGTGCCAGTGGCAAGCCTGGACTGTGATGAGGTGGGTGCACACATCCCTGCTGTGCCTGCTCCGTGCACCTTTTGCTGGGATTCTCTTATCCCAGCTCTTTGCTCGGCTCCCTCCTTTTAACATATGGGTCTCCACTCAATGTTGCCTCCCATCCTGGCCATTTGTCAGTTTGCTCTAAGATCCCACCCCCTCCTTTTCCTGCCCTGCTACCTGGGACAGGGCCCTGGGGCAGGGGAAGGAAGGGCTGCATTGCCCAGGTGGGCTTTCCCACTGGCCCTGGCTATGCTCAGCCAGTGGAAGGTGCTGGTAGCAGACTGAAGGGCAGGAGGAAAGGGGAAGTTAGGGTTTCTAGCCCTTCCCCTCCATCATCTGCTTTAGGAACTACATACAGCAGCTGCTTCACCTCCCTGTAGCCCTGATCCCACTGGACAGCCATTCCCTTGGTGGTGGCCCCTCCTGGGCTCCGAGTCACACTGCCTCCCTTCCTTTCTCTGCTCCAGTTGGGAGCAGCTGCCTGTCACTGCTAATCTGTGGGCAGCCTCACCATCGCTGTGTCCTTTCTGCCCTTCCAGCACCTTTGTAATAAATTCTCTTTATTAAAATCCTCTTGAACTACCTTTCCTGGGACCTGTTTTCTCTGTGGGTTCAAGGTTCAATATCTAGTGTTAAATGTCTGGGATTCTGTGACATTGCTTTGCAATTACTATTATAATTCAGCCAATTTGGAAATAACTCAAAATTTCTAATTTCCTTGTCCAGAGTCATCAGCCCGGTTAATAACAGTCAGAAATCACTAATTCCTTAGAGTGCTGTGTCCGGCTGGAAGACTGTTCATCCCAGAAAGCCCCTGCTCCCTATTAAGGGCTCAAGTGCTCGCACTCATTAGGGAGAAATGGAACAGAGAGGCCATCACTCAGATTCTGCCGTGCCCCGACAACTGTGGCAGCTCACACAATCCATTCCAAATAGCAATAAGCATGCAATTAAGGCGTTGAAGGCCAGCAGGCCTCAGCCAAGTTCATTGGAACCCGCCACTCTAAACTGTGTCTTGCCACACAGGGGAAGGCTATATAGCCTTTGTGCTGAGAACTGTATGGCAGCCACATACTGGTAGTCACTTCTGTGTGGACATACCGCAAGCACTTGGAATGTTTTGAAGTGGGCATGGGATGCTGAGTACTTGGGCGGCTTACCACCAGGGCCATGGCCTCTGTCTCAAAGCCCCTCACTTTTGGTCTCAACCATCCTCCAGCTTCCTGCTGCGGCTCCTGTTGCCGGAAAGCCCCCTTCTGCACCATGCCCTGTCCGATCCATCCACCACACTGCCATAAGGATGGCTTCCCCCAGTGCTTCCAGGACTGAATCACTCACCCGCTGAATGCCATTAACCAGCTCCCTGTTGCTTTCAGAACAATTTCCTGGCTCCTTAGCACAGGCGCCCAAGATGACTGTGTGGTCCACTGGGAACTGTCCCCACATCCCTTATCACGTGGGCTCCGAGCACCACCTTTCCTGGGAGCCCCCCCCACCCCCCGACTCTACCTGCTCTACCCCACTCGGTATCTTTGTCAATGCCCTTCCTTCCTCCTAAAATACTTCCTTCCCTCTTCGTCTGATGCTAACGGATTCATTTCCCCCCTCAATGTTTAAGTAAAAGATTTGGCATCCAAAGGATAGAAAGAATATCCTACCAAGCTTAAGAAATAAAGGCTATCACTGCAGCCAAAGCTCTCTGTACCTAATTCTGTCCCCCTTCCCCCAGGTTGTTCCGGCTGAATTCGGTGTTCTATTTCTACAGATCTTTAGAGGTTGATGACGACTCTGGCTAAGGGAGTGACTCCCTAAGCAAGAGGCACTGCTGCTTAGAATGTCTTAAGACACTGTGCGTATAAATGATTACCATGCTCTGTGCATTATCCTACTACAACTTGCACTTCTTTCCCCAGGTTCCATGTTGGCGAATGCCACTGTGGGGCGTTCATTTTCACTACAGGGTGACATTTCAGGGTGTGCGTGCACACACGTGTGTGCACCTCCGTTCTGGGTGGGGTAGGTTTAGGTTGCTTCCTTTGTTTTCCCAGCCCAAACCGCACCGCTGTGAACACTGCAAACCCCTCTCCTCGTGCACACGGGCAAGAGCTCCTCCGGAGTATCCTGCAGGCTCAGAGTTCCAAACAGGGTGAGCACACTTCTGCCTGTGCTAGGCATTGCAAATAATTTGCCAAAACTGTTGGAGCCGTGGAAATGCTCACCAGCAGTACATAAAGGAAAGTTCCTTCACGCTACATGGTCGCCAAGACTTTCTAATGACCCATTTTAAACTTTTTGACAATAAATAGGAGTCTAATGGAATCCCATTGTAGTGTCGATTTGGCGTTGCCTGAGTGTGAATCCTGCTTCCGACACATTCAAGGTCATCAGGGAGGCTCCACGGGCCATCCAGCCACGTAATGTACATGAACACTCACTTCCTTGTCTCCGGGAGTTCGATGGGACTAATGCGTGGATTTGCACTCTGAGAGGGGGAAAAATGGCCTCCTCTGAGACGGGTCATTAAAACAGAGACAGCCCTTGGGATTAACTGGGCAGGTCCATATTCCCTCATTTCCTGCCAGTTCGCTGCCCGCGGCCCGCCCCACACAAGTCAGGAGTGCGCGCTCCTGTTGCTAGTCTGCATCCTTTGGCTCAGGTTTGGCCTGGGAAGCCGCCATTCGGAGGGGTCAGAAAAACAAGCTTTTAGAATACATACACATAACATCTTGTTTCAGTACTTACCTACACGTTGTAGGCGTGATTTCTGAGCCCTCGGAGCTGCTAATTTCTCCCAGATACTATTTAGTAGGCATTACATTTATTGACAGTAACAGAACTCTCTGCTAAAGCAAGCATTTAAAAGGAATCTCCAGAGACTACGGTCAAAGAGAGAAATACTAGATGATTTAGGACAGACTCTAAAGCATTACAAATGTGCAGGACCAAGCAGGTGCTTTCTCCAGGCCTGGAGTTGTCACCTGTCACTGCTCCATCGAAACCCCTCCATGTACAGACCGCCTCCTGATGGCCACAGGGACCCCTCGGCCGCACGGCCACCCTGGGACTCTAGGGAGCCCTCGCCAGCAGCGCCCATCCGTCCGGATCCTCTTGAGGGAGACCTTCGCTGCCCATTGTGGGGTGGGCTGCTGCTGCCCTCCATGCTGGCTCTTGGAGCCCCCTGGGCTCCGTGAGTGCCACTCTCGTGCTAAGAGGAAGTCTTCACACAGACTTTCAAATGAGAATCGGCAGCTGCTGCTTTTCTTACTTTTTCCCAGTTTTCTCCTTTATATCTCTCAACCAGCAACATTGATCTCTTTAGGATGCTTGCAACCTGCTCTTTTCTTCTGCCTACACTTGGTCGGAGCCTCCGACTCCTACAAGGAACCTCATATAGGAACGTTAAGCGAAGCCCCCTCCTTCGAGCAGAGTCGGGCTTCTGTCTGTATGCACTTCCTCGCCGGCTCGCCATTGCCACGCCCTTGGCAGCATTCAAACCAGCCTCAGATCTCCCCGTCCTTCCGCCAGCTGTCCCACTCAGGCCTTGCCCCTGCATCTCCGATGGGGGAACCCAGGCCCAAGAACTCAGTCACCCATCCAGTCCTGCTCTCTCCTTCTCTGTTCCTGCTGAAGCTGCTACCGGTTAGATGTCACCGCTGCCATCTTGCATTTGGAGTCCATAGTGGTCTCATTCCCCGCCTCTGTGCCTCCTGATTTCTCTGTCCCAGCCCCTCTGGGGCCCAGGACAACAGGGGGCCTGTGCTCAAGGCTGCTGCCCCCGCCGAGGGCCTTCCACTACAGCAGATAGGACTCTGTGCCATAATTGGCCCTGGCGACAGGAGTGCAGGGCCTGTGTCTCAGCCATAGCTGTAGGCTCAGTTGTCTGCACCGGCAACACGTTCAGTCAGGACCCAATGAATGGTTGAGCTTCTATGTAAGCAAATGCGAAAGAAAAATCTAGAAACAGAACAAGGTTCCCAGGGTGCCATGGTGAGCAGAGCTGAGGGGGAGGCCAGGCCCCAGACTCCTGGTTCAGGGACCTTCCTGTCCCACCTCTTCAAGTTCATTGGCAGCTGTGTTCTGCCATCTTGCTTTCCTTTTCACGAAAGAGTATTGGTCACACATGTACTTTTCCTCTTTGGCTCTTCAAACGCAGGGGCAGGATGAAAATGTCATTTGTGATCGTCGGTTTACAAAAGGGTGTTTCAAGAAGGATCACTGGTGATGGACTGGCGGTGAAGGGGAGACCCAGCCAGCACCCTCCTCGGCGTATGCCCTTACCTGGGAGGGCCGAGTAGACACCCGGGGGGAGGGAGAGGCCTCTCTTCTCTCACAGCAAAGCTCTGCACCCGGCTTGCAGGAGGGGAACGCCCTTGGCACCCACCTGCTCTAGCAGCCGGACCCCTGGGACCCCTGGCGTCCTGTCCTGGTGCGGCAGGACTCCCACATCCTCCGCAGGCCCTCAGTGCACCTCGCTGTGGGGTCGCTAGGCTGCCCTCCCCTCCCACGTGCCGGCCCTATCCCTCCATCCAGCCTGGGTAACCACAAATAACTACAGCCCCTTCCTCTTTTTAGTCCCCAGTCTGGTTCTGTGCAGGCATTCATCTTGGAACAATGCTTTTGGTTTTTTCTTCCAAGATGACAAATTGCGGGATTAAACTGACTAGTGGTTTGGGAAAGGTACAACAAATGTTAAAAATATGCTTAAAAAAATACTCGGGCAGGTTGAAGAGGTGCCAGTACCTTCAAAACTAAGCCAGGCCAGTACCGGGCGCTTCATAAACATTTGTGCCATGAACGAATAAAAATGTCAAGCCCCTGAACCTTGGGCAGGAAAAAGGATCACATGCTAGCTAAATTTTAAATCTCTATTTCGGCTTGGTTTTGCTTTAAGAAAAGGGCACATGCCTACGTTAATGTTCTGTATCCGAGAACTTCCAAGTTTCCGCCTGAGGCGAACTAGAAATATCAGAGACTCTGGCGCTTTGGGGGAGTGACTGCGGGGAATGCCCCCGCCCTAGGCCCTGGGGGAGCTGCCGAGTGCCCTGCCATCAGCAGCAGGCCGTTCTTTCAAAAGATGTTTTTCCTTATTTAATCGGCTGTGCTATTGTGTTGCCTTTATCTCCTCATTCCATTGTTTATGACTTCCAGGTGCCCCGTCAACCTTATTATTTCCTATTTTCTGGGTTCATTTCAGTCCTCCGGGGACTGGAGGTCACCGGGCATTTCCGGCTGGGACCTGAAATCCAGGGATCCCGGGGAGGCTGGGCAGAGGGGAAGGGGACCAGGAGAGGCACATCCTACCCCTTCATCTGCCTCCCCCTCTCTACCCCCTCCCCCATGCTTGGTCCACCAGGCCTCTCCCTGCGGCAGCTTCCACCCCAGCAGATAGAGGGCCAGCGGGTGGGAGAATGTGGCTGGCCTGGCATCTAATGTACTGGTCACAAGCCCTGGGTCGCTGCCCAGTGTCCTACCCCCTGTCTACCCCCTAAGGCACTGCGATGCTCTGTGTTCCTGGGTGGCTGCCTCAGTTTCCCTGCTCGGCACCCCAGGTCTTGGTGTGATCCTGAAACCTGTCTCGCGCTGCTGCCTTCTGGGCTGGAAGCCAGACCACCTGGTCTCGTGGCCTCCCTTAGGCTCGGCCCCATGCCCCCGGCCAGTCTAGCCCAGCCGGGGCCTCCGCCAGCAGGGACAAAGCAGCCTCCCTCACAGGGGTTCCTTTCCAAAGTCCCTTGAAATGTCCCTGAGACCCCACAGGCTCGTCCAGGGTTCTTAGTTCCCTGTGCACCTCAAACCCAGGTCTGTTTTGTGCGTGCACACATGTGTATGTGTGTGAGGGCGTGTGTGTGTGTGCATGTGTGAAACTGTCAAGTTCTCCTTTTCTCTATTTGTCGTTCCCAGGGAAGAAGTGAGCCCCACCTTCTGCCAGTGTGGGAGAGAACTGCCACCTCTCAAAAGTCCTGGGGTGGAGAGGGCGCTCGGCGGGCAGGTTCGAGCACGGTGCTCTGGAGGCTGTTGGGCAGGGGGAAGAGAATGGTCCTGCTATTCTTGCGTGTGTGTGTGACATTGTGAAAGGTCCCCACCCTTTCGGGGGCACATCTGTAAACCTCAGTGCTGCTGACAACCTGCTTCCCCCGGCAGCTGTGAGTCCAGAGGCCCTGGGTACTGATGGCACTGGGTCCAGGTCAGTGTTCCAGGCCCGGCTTCTGCTGCCCCGCTCCAGCCCTGGGGGTCAGGGCCCCTTGGAGAGCAAGACTGATGTTTATCAGTGGAGAGCAGAGGTTGAGTGGTGGTGGCTGGGCTCTCAGAGAGAATGGAGGCAAGGCCTCGGGGTGGCCCTGCAGCTGGTGGATGGCTGTGCCCTTCCCTCCTGGTCCTGACACGCTGCAGCCCGGGACCCCAGCAATGGGAGCCTCTTCCTTCAGTGATAAAAGAGCAGATATAAGTGGATGGAACGCCTTCGAGGAAACAGATACTGAAGGACTGGGTGCTTCTGGAAACATCTCTGGAGGATTCGTAGGGGGAATCAAAGCTGTAGCAAGAATCATCATTGGTCACATTAATTGCTCCTCTCAGCGGTGGGGTCTGTGGCTTCCCAGGACGCTTCTAACACAATGCCTTATAGCCTCGGCGGTCCTAGGGCTGCAGGCAGAGAGAGTGGGGCTCATCGATTATACACAGCCGTGCGGGCGGTGCAGTCAGCTCCGCCTGAGTGCTGGGGACCGAGGGCTGGGCCTCAGGCCTGGGGTTGCTGGGGAGGGCCTAGGATGAGGCTCACCTCCGAGTTGCACCTCCAGCTTTGCCCCACTGTGGCTGTGCGTCTCCCCGGGAGGGACTTGGGTTAAGGAAAGGCCATCTGAGCCATGAAGGGCAAGAGAGAAGACTGTTGGGAGATGTGTGCAGAGCGGGGTGAGTGAGCTGGGGGGAGTGGTGCAGGAAGAGCTTGTTTTGCCGGGTCTGCTGGGCTTCCGGCTCATACATGCTGGACCCTGGAGTTCGGGTGTTGGGCAGTTTTATGGCAGAGAAGCCTTGGAGACTGTCTAGTCCACACTGTCGATTACAGACAAGGGTGCACAGAAGGGCAATGTGACCCATCCAAGGCCACACAGCAGGTGTGGGGACAGAGGGGTGCATGGAGGGGCTGCTTGGGGAGACCCGGGAGGTCAGATGGGGGGAGAGAAGGGATCCCCCCTGCAGGGTTGGGGCAGCACGAGGCTGGGGAGCCCAGACCCCAGGCCTTGTCTCCTGCTCCCCCCACCCTGCCTTGAGGGTTTGGGGGGGAGCAATGAGGAGGGAAGAGTGAGGAGGGAGATGCGGCGGGTGGGGCAGCAGGGACTGCAGACAGACGAAGGGGTGTGGTAGGCCCCCCTGGACCTGGGAGGAGGCTCACCCGTGTCCATCGCAAGAGGCAGCTGCCACACAGCATGGCTGGCATTCTCCACGCCTTTGGTTCTCTGGGCTCTGTGCCCCGCTGGGCAACAAGGGTGGGACCCCGGCACCTCGGACCTGCCCTGGGCAGGCATTCCCCAATCCATCTTCTCTGGGGTTTCCAGATGGTTCTCAGCACCCCTTCCCCTTGCTCTGTGCCCTCGGAAACTGGGGAGCTCCATGCTGACCCCATCCCCACACTCAGCGCTGCCACCCTGTGTGGAGAAGGGCCTGAAGCACCCCTCCAGGTCAGAATCAGAAGGGGCGAGGCGCGCTCTGCCTACGCTAGGGACTGGCCTTGGTTGTGAGCACACACTGTTCAGCAGTTTTCTGGGTGTTTTAAATTCTCTCCTAGCAGTGCTGATGCTGAGTCCCCTGCTCTGTGGGAAACACCCCAGGTAGTGGTGATGGCGGGGGCCCAGGCAGGTCCCCCTGGGTGCAGCCTGCCGAGGCTGCCCGGCCTCCTCAGTCACCTGGGAGGCTTGTGTTGTCACCTCTCTCCTAGAGGAGGAAACTGAGGCCCGGGGACAGCAGCAGCTGACCAGTCACAGGGGGTGCAGATATGGTGGGGGCTCTAGCCAGGTGCTGATGTCCCAAAATGTTTTCTATGCCTGACAAACGTGGAACACGCAGGTGCTGCCAGTGCCTAAGGCTGAAGCTGCACATACTGTCCTCCGACTTGTCACTGTGAGGGACCCTCAGTCCGCAGGCTGCCTCCTGTGTCCTCAGGCCAGGGCTTCTGCAGCCTCAGGGGGCTCGCAGGGAGTGGGGGGGCTGGCCTTCCCATTGCCTGGCCGCAGAGGCCACACAATGGGGCTCTGGAAGGTCAAGGTTGGGCTTGCTGCTGCCCCGGGAAAGGAAACTGGGGGCAGGAAGTGCCCACAGGGCTGCTTCTGCGCAGAGAACTCCTGAGGAACCTCGTCACTCGTTGCTCGGTCCTGGATCTTGCTGCACACTTCCAGAAGCCTTTCACATCTCACTGTTCTTGGAACCTAAGACTGAGCCTGGGGGCCACCCTCAGGGCTGCTACGTGGGAGCCTCGGGTGTGCCCATACCCCCAGGGGTCCACCCCTTTGCACCTTGCCGGTGTGGGGGCGGGGAGGAAGGGGTGGGCAGAGAGTGATCAAGGAGCCCCCAGTTCAGAGGAGGACCCTCAGGCCCAGTATGCCCCGAGGCAGTGCTGAGACGGGCCTGCTGGGTCTCCTCACAGCCCCTGACGAGGCCAGAGTCCACCTGGCATTCTCTCTCGGGGAGCCCATGAGCACCCCAAACCACATCTGGCCAAGGCTGCAGCTGCAGCTAAATCCCTGGACACCCGAGCCCTGACAAGTAAGGGCGTAGGCTTGGCGGCTCGGCTGAGCAGGGCAGAGGACAAGATGTAGGCTAGTCTGCCAGGCAGGGAGTGGCTGTGGTGCTGTGACTGGGAACCTCTGGGCTCACCCAGGGGCTGGGGCATTGGGGCAGATGATCACATAGCAGCAGGGCTGGAGCAGCTGGGGTGTGGGTATGTGGTGCCCTGGGGACGTGGCCTTATAGTCTGCTGACTGCATACTTCGCAGAATGGATAAATCACTCAAAGGTTTAATGCTTCTGCAGGAGGCTGGGCTTCATGATGGGCCTCGGGGGAGGGGGCAGGGCAGAGCTTAGGGGAGGATGGGGCAAGCCCAGCCTGACTCACTGGCTCATTTCAGAAAGTCCTGGTGTTCTGGCCTGGCCAAGGAGACTTGAATTCTCTGGGGCCAGGTCCTCTGGGCTTCTCCATCAGGGTCCCAGGGGAGGCTGGAGAGTGGTGACAGGGTAGCAGGCTCCAGCTCAAGGTCCTGCTCTTCAGGGAATGCCGGAGGGACACAGGGGAGGTGCATCACAGGTGGCAGGGCAGGAAAATCTGCCTGGTCGCCCACTGAGCACCCACGCAGGCCCACTCAGATCAGGCGTGGGCTTCACTCCACCCACATCTTTGTCCCGACGCCACGATTCACTTGCAAAACAGAAAGGTGAGCTGCACAGAGGTTATCTCGGTGTCTGCAAGTTCCCGCTGAGATGGTGTGTGACTCAACCTACGCTTCCTATGTCACACCTCCTGCCCCACTGTGGTCCCCTCAATGCCCAGAGCGCCAGGTCTGCATGCCCCTGTGCTCACCGGTGCCAGTCATTCCACAGTGAACCAGGAGGCTGAGGCTCAAGGCCCTGTGGCTGACACCAGCAAGGACTGGGAAGGTGGCCGAAGGAGGGAACTGTCTTCCCGAGACCCTCAGACACTCCCCGTGCTGGAAGCGCGGGTTGGGGGCATCCTTTCAAGCTGACCTGACATTCCCGAGGCTGGCACCACACGAGGGTGCTCTGAGGGAGACCCAGGGCCAGGGGTCCATGGGTGGGGAGGACTTCTCATCGATCTATGTGGATACAGCAGATAAATGTTGGCAGCCCAGAGAAGCAGTGGGGACCCCCAACAAAGAGTTTGAGGTGCTCCCATGGGGCCTTGGCCCTGAAGGAACATCAGACGGAATGCCACCCCAAGTCCTTCCCGCCTCTGGGCAGGTAGGGTGGCAGGAACTGAACCCATCCCATTAGGCATGCTAGGTCTCTGTGCAACCTGTGAGTCCTCTGCTTTGACACACCCTCCCTCATGCTGCCCAGCAGGGCAGCAGGGGGGCTGTGCTCTGTCTTTGGCTGGTGGGCACTGGGGTGCTGGCCGTTCTCCCGTGTGGGTGTTCAAGGTCTGAAGGCTCGAGGGCCAGGTGAGTGGGTCGGGCAAGGGAGCCCAAGGAAGCTTCTAGGCACAGGAGCTCCCGAAAGCAGCTGTCGAGGTGTTTTGTTCCAGCCTGGGTACAGGTGACAGCGAGGACAAGGACGGCCTGTGGCTGGCACGGCTGACTTTGGTCTCACTCCGGGGAGCACCGAGTTATAGCGGTGCGGGGTGTGGGGGGCCACCCCAGCTTTGCCGCTTGCCAGCTGTGGCGGTCTGTGTGTTTGTGCCCCAAATTCAGTGCTGCGGCCTTACCCGCTTCTCGGTGCTCTCTGGTCTTGGAGCCTTTGGGAGGTGACACGCCTCTGCTGAGGCCTGGAGGGGGGCCCTGAGCCTGGCAGCTGTGCCCGCCGAAGAAGGGGCACCAGGGAGATGGCTTCGTCTGTCTGCTGGGGAGGGCACAGGGAGGGAGTGCCGTTTGCAGGTCGGGAAGAGAGCTCTCCCCAGAAAACAGCCCTGTCAGCACCCTGAGCTCCGGCTCCTGGTTTCCGGAACTGTGAGAAGGTAAACGCCTGTTGCCCAGGCTGCGGCATGTGGCTGCGGTGGCCTGTGCTGCTGGCTAAGACACTGGCAGTGTGGTCTTTGGTGATCCGAGCCTCTGAGTCTCAGTGACGTACGCTAGAGAGGAAAGCACAGGGTGCATTCCAGCTGGGTCTGCTCAGAACAGAATGCGGCACCCTCCTTCTTTTGGGGACTCTTCTCTTCAGTGACATGGCCCCAGGAGCACGGCCTGAGAGAATTTCGTTCTTAGGAGAATTGGAGATACCTGAAGACACGTGGCTCTGTGCTGGCCACAGAGAAGACACATGGTGAATACAGCAAGTGCTGGCAGAGATGGTCATTTCCTCTCTGTGCCCCCTGACCCTGTCCCCAAGGAGTCCGGGGCCAGGAGGCACAGCTCGACCCTGAGCTCAGTGAGACCAGGGGCTGCGCTGCCCAGCGAGCCCTGGAAGGGTGAGTGAGCACTGGAGGGGCAGGGCGTTGAGGGCCCATCTGGCTTTGCCTCCAGCTCACCCTCGGAGACTGGCTCTGGGCCTCCGGGCCTCACCCATCAGCAGAGGTGAGATAGGGGAACTCTCAGCTCCTCTGGGGTCTCTGGCCCCCACGGCTGGCTCCGTTGGCCACCCCAGGGTGCTCGGCTGGATGTGCCTGTGGGTGCTGGGGAAGACACCTGTGGGACCGTGGTGGGAGGGCGGGTGTCGCCTGGCCAGCTCACTCCGGGCGAGAAGCATCCAGGAACCTGCTCCGCCCCAGACGGCAAGGGTGGCCCAGCGCTGAACAGCAAGGAGGCCGCACGGCCGAACTCACAGTGGTGTTGGTGTGGCGTCTGGCAAGAACTCCATACTAAGAGGTAATTTTTCTCCCGTTATAAGTCCATTAGGGAATTAAATTAGGCTGTGGCTTTAAAAACATCAAATGGAATTTTCCCCTGAGCCCCCAGGTAAAGTTATGTCCTCGGTAAATGCTGACAGTAAGGACTCAAATCCCCTCACTGTGGACATTGCTCCCGGAGGCCCCGGCTTCCCCTCGGCCACTCAGCAGCTTGCAGCTAGGGCCGCGCACGCTCTGCATGCTGGCTGCGAAGTCTGGCAGTGTTTGCCCCGGGCTGGAACCGACAGCGGTGCCCATGAGCACTGAGAAACACCTACTGTGCGCTGGGACCCACTGGGTGCTGAGCCAGGGAGGGAAGGAGAGTCAGCACCTGTTTCTACACTCACAGCTGGTTTGGGAGGCGGACGGCAGAGACAAAGTTGCGTATTGACAGGAAAGTTAGGGTTCAACTGGGACTGGTTACAGTACAGCCAGGGCAAGTTAGTATACATACAACCAGGACTAGTTAGCCTCCAACTAGGGAGTAGTGTGCAACCAGAACTAGAAGGGTTCGTCCAAGACTAGTTAGGGTTCAACCAGGACTAGTTTGAGTGCAGCCAGGACTAGTTAGCCTCCCAGTGGGGAAGTGGCTGTACAACCAGAAGTTGGTGTGCAACCAGCGGACTCACTGTACAACCAGGACGTTAGTGTGCAATCATGTCTGGTGAGTGTACAAAATCGAAGTCTGGCTCCCTCTCTGCCCCTGACCAGCTGTTCACCTGGTGGCACTGGGACCTGCCTGGGTCTCGTTTTCTGTGCGGTGTGTAAAATGAGGTGGTTCATCTAGGCCCTAGTGGGTCCTAAACAGTGTTTGTACCAGAAAATGCTTTTTCCCCAATGTGCATGCCCAGGTCACCCCCCCCCCCCCAGAGTTACTGGACCAGAATGCCCAGGGGAAGTGGGCACCTGGATGCCACATAAACTCCCCCTGTGATTCTAATCCCCAGATGATGTTGGGACCGGTTGTGTTGGGTTACGCTCCTGAGAACCACAGTCTCCCAGATTCCACTGGTTCAGCAGACACAGCTCATCCCCGGGCGGGTCACAATCCATGCACATGCCCTAGCAGCCACCCTCTGGGAGAGGGTTCGGCCATCTTCACCTTTGGCCTCAGTCCTGTGGGGGCCACCTCCAGGCACGCGAGCTGGCGGGGGAAGTGCCAGCAGGACCCACGGCGTGTGGATTGCTCTGGTGCGGACTGGTCACAGCAGCCATATGACCACACCCTGTCGTGGCAGGGAGACAGGGACCGGGTTTGCTAAACAGCAATTCTCTCTGCTGTACACGGACAGAAGTCATCCCTGAGATTCTTTTTTTTTTTTTAAAAAGATTTTATTTATTTATCTTTAGAGAGGGAAGGGAGAGGGAGAGAGAGAGAGAGAAACATCAATGTGCGGTTGCTGGGGGACATGGCCTCCAACCTAGGCATGTGCCCTGACTGGGAATCGAACCTGCGATGCCTGGTTCGCAGCCCGAGCTCAATCCACTGAGCTACGCCAGCCAGGTTAACATCCCTGAGATTCTTTTCAGTAGCAGAGTCCCTGTCTGCCCCTGGGGCTGCCACAGCCCTCAGCAGGACCTGTGTGTGGACATAAGTGTCGTTCACCGCTGGTGCCATCGGTGTGAGTTCTCCCCACCTCCCCCCACCCCACCCAGACCATCTGCTTCCTGAATCTAGAGCCGAGTGTTAGTCATCGCTCTGGCCGTTCTCCAAAGCACCCAGCGTGCTGCTTTGCATGGTGATGCACCCAAATGTTAACTGGGTGGATGGCGTATGTACATACATATATGAGTTTTAACAAGCGAGTCAGCCCTGGGAGAAGCTCTGGTGTCTGCAGACCCCCCAGACTGCAGGGCTGCCCTCAGCCTTGGCGTCAGTACGGGTGGGCAATAGCAATGCCAACCTTAGCCGGCCGCTGGGAAAGTTAACGAGAGTGTGGTTATGAGGCGTTGGGTGCATCTGGTGGACAGTGGAACCTCCTTTTGTCTTCTCGTGGGTTCGTGATGTCCCGAGATGGCATTCCCAGATCTCCTGTCCACAAGCAGCAGGACCTGTGCAGGTCAGTGCCACCTTGCATTAGCATCTAGAATATCTGATGCTTTATCCAGGGGGTCCGGCTGACTCTTGAAGTCCTGGGAGGCTGAGGGACAGTGTAACTGCCCCTGGAGCTCCTTACTTTAATTCCCACTTTGTGGTGCTCACAGGTCTTTTACATCCGTTATTCTGGTCCAGGGGTCAGCCAGCTTTTTCTGCCAAGGGCCAGTGTAAGTGCTGCAGGCCTTGCAGGCCATGGAGTCTCTGTCACCACGACTCAGCTCTGCTGGTGCGGTGTCGAAGCAGCCAGAGACAATGCGTGAATGAATGGATGGGGCTGTGCCCCAATAAAACTTTATTTGCAGAGACAGGTAGCCGGTGGGGCTCAGCCTGCTCACAGCTCCACTAGACTCAAGCTGAGTCATTTTGATCTTAAGTGACTCTTCTTGCTGTGGCTGATTGAACCAGGAAGGACAGCAACAGGCCTTTGATTGGCCAGCCATTTCCCTAGAGAATTGGAATGACAGTGTGAGCCCGGGAGGGTCGTTCTGCCCTGTTCCCCCTGGACAGTGCCAGGCAAATGGTGGGCGCTTGGCAGGTTTCTATGAAATGAGGGACCAGACCAAGCAACCTAGAGGCTAGTCAGTGTGTGGTGGACATTCAAACTGCAAGCTTGCATGTACTCATGGCGGAGGAAGAAGAAAGAGAACTAGAAAGGAGAGAGGTCACATGGTCCAGGGATAAGAGAGACAGAGAGAGAGAGAGACAGACAGACAGACAGAGACTTTGAGTCCTAATGACTTCCCAGCCCCGCCTGACTTCTGCTGACCTTTTCTGAGCTTGCCACTTGGGTCTCTGCTCCTAACGCAACAGTGTGACAAGGGTTAGGATTCAGGTCTCCTGAGCTCGGTCCCAGAACTTTCCATTATTCACCCTTTTATTTTATTTTATTTTTTCCCCATCAGAGACCATATCAAAAACCTGGGCTCCTCCATGGTAGAAATAGAAACTGGCTTTCCTTCGAGAGCATTCTTAGGTCCTGGGCATTCCGTGTATCCCACAGGATTCCTATACCTGTTCACCTTTCCTGGGGCTCCCATGCTTGGGGGTTGCTGCAGCTGCCTGGAGAACTCCAGGGTTAGAAAGCTCCCGAGGCTGCAGTGGCCTTGGTTCCACCTGCATCCGTGAATGGAGCTCATCCCACCTGCATCCGTGAATGGAGCTCATTCCACAGGCAGTGCACATGCACCATTTCCTGTTTTCCTTTACTGCCAGGCCTGCCTGCTCTGGGGTCTCCTCTGTATGCCACCAGCATCCTAAATGCCAGGCTTCTGAGCAATTCTGCAATACGCAGGCGGCGCCCCGTTCCCCTCATTTCCTCCTATTGTTTGAAGGGAACGTGTCTGATGTGGCGGGTGTCGTAACTGAGGAAATTGCTACAGATGGTCTGTTTTTTAGGTTTATCAGTGAGGGAAAGGCGGTTTTCAATTCCAGCTCCTGGGGAAGAAACAAGGAGGGATGCGATTCCACGTCCTCTCCTGAGTGTTTCTGGTGCTTCAAACACATATTTGCAGAATGCCTGCCATACTCAGCCCTTTGCCAGGCACCGAGAAATGCTCGGGACGCAGCAAAAAACAAGCAGACATGGGCCCAAGACCCGGGAAGCTGAGAGCGGGCAGGTGGCGATGGGAGGGGGAGGGCAGGGAAACAGACCTGCACCAAGCTCTTGCTGTGCGCAGCACCGTGCTAGCCACACCATTCCTCCCCGCCACCCGGGAGGTGGGTGCCGTTTTGTAGACGAGAAGTTCAAGCTCAGATGACTTGACACAGTTATGAAGTGGGAAAGCCAAGACTGGAGCCCAGGTGTGCCATGGCCGGGTCCCCAGGCCAGGCTGACTTTGGGAATAAACAAAACTAGCCAAAGAAACATTTGCCGCTCATCAGACATGAGTCGGGTGTGAGCCGGCTACTGGACCTGCAGGGGCACAAAGGGATTCTGGGAGTGACGACAAGGATTCTGGGCTGAGGAAGTTCTGATTGAGATGGGGATGAGACCAGTTCTGTGTTCCAGAAGAAACCTGGGGTCTGAATTGGTTGAAAATGTCCATTCTGACCACGTGGCTCCCAGCAAGAGGTACCAGCCCATGGTCAGTGAGGCTGACAGAACCAGTGCTGCACTGCAGACCATCCTTACTGGCCTAAAGGAGACCCTGACACAGCACACACTGCTCCCCCTCCCTCCCCCCTCCTTTTCCTATCTCCCCTCATCCCTACCCTGGCCTTACGCCTCCCCCTCCTCTTGGACAAAGCTAGTGGAGTGCAGTGTGATGCTGGGTTTCTCTGTGTCGGGAATGAGCTTATATGTCAATCTGTTTCCCTGGGAGCAGAAAATTGCTTACTGTACAAAGTAATGGGGGGAGTTATCTTTCTCAAATTTGTGGGCTCAGGATTAACACTACACCCCAATGGGAGAGGGAGATTGCTTTATGCCACCCTTCAGAGTGTCAGCGTGTGCTGGTGGACGTGCCACTGCTGGGGGATTAAAAGAACACAGGTGGCCGGAATACCAGTGTGGGCCCCCGCTCTGTTACCGGGAGGAGGCAGGAACTGGGATCTCACGTGGGCACTGCACCCTGGTCCCGCCAGCCCTGCATTGACCCCTGCCTGGCTGGGGAGCAGCGGCCCAGCCCAGGCTCCGAGACAAACTCGCCATGTGAGCTGGAGACGCTGTTCTCTCCTCTTGACCTCCGTTTCCCATTAGCTCAGGGAGGCCGTTGGATAAGGCGGCGGCTGCACGTTGGAATCACTGGGGAGCTGTAAAACGTGACTCATGCCCAGTTCCAGGCTCGGAGATGCTGACTTAAACTGTTCGAGGTGGGACCTGGTTATTCATGCTTTAAAAGGTCCCCGCTGGCAGATTCTAACGCCCAGCCAGGGTGGGGGGGGCCATGGGCCAGGATGATGGCTAGGACTCTCTCCAGGTCTCATGTAGGGGTGGGGAGCAGGGGAGGGGATTGCCTTTGGAAGGAGAAACCAACCTATTGAAAAAGCAGCACTGTTTTCACCTCCAACTGTCCTCTCTTTGTCTCCACACGGACAGTGTGTAGGTGACTTTACTGCGATACTGGCCACTGGTCCCATACGATCATAGAGCTTCTGAGATGGAGGGTTAGGCGGCAAGGGTTGTGAGGTTCCATACAGTAGCCAATGGCCACATGCGCCGATTTAAATGGATGAAAATTAAATAAAATGAGAAACTCTGCGGAACGGGACAGCACGGACATTGGACTTGCCCGCCATCCCAGGGCATTCTACTGAACGGCGCTGATCTGGAGACTCGGTCCCCGTCCAACCCCACCATTGTACCGATGGGGGACGGAGGCCCAGAGAGGCTCAGCAGCTCCCTGCCAGTCCCAGAGCTCAGTGAGGCTGCGGCCTGGCCTCCCCATGAGGACGCCAGGGAGGGCGTTTGGCGGTTTCCCACCCCACATGTTTTCTCCCTGACTGTCTGCCTCTCCCACTCTCTGCCTCCCCCACCGGGGTGTAGAGCCCAGGGCTGGTCCCCTTGGTCCATGCCTGGCTCATACCCACCGCTCAGCCATGTGCTAACTGCATGATCAAAGCTCAGGAAGGCAATGGGGCCCTGCAGGGCACCCAGAGAAGGGGCCATGGCTGGTGGGGGAGCGGGGAAATGGGAATGGCCAGAGCCGTAGGAGGAAGGCAGGACAGGAAAGACCCGAGGGTCCCAGAGGAGGGTGATCACTGTTGCCTAAATCTGCCAAGTGACCAAAGAGAGGCCGCTGTGTAGGCGGACACTGCAGGATGGTCAGTGACATTGAGGCCATGGGTGGGTGGGGCCAAGGCTCCTGGCTGCTTGGGGGCAGGCCGAGGTTGCTCAGACCTGGGTCAGTTCCTGGCTGGTTAGCTTTTCCTTGAACATCTGTCACGAGTGCACTGCACAGCTCACGTGTTTCTGTGTTTGTCACCCCTCCCCCCGCCCCGCAATTTGGTCTGTTTTATTCACAGCTGTCACTTTAATCTTCAGGACAACTGCCCTGGATAAAGCAGGGGGCTAAATAGATGTTTTTTTAAGGGGACGAACGGACGAGTTTACAGGTGACAAAACTCTTCCACGTGCATCGTGAGTTACCTCTGGATTTTCACAACCCCCTGAGGCTGGCCTCTGTTGGTCTCCTTTGGAGGAAGTGGAGGCAGAAGCGTAGGAGGTTGACCAACTGCCCCAAGGTGGCTGGGTCAGGGTGGCCGTGGCTCCAGCTCATGTCTCCGATGCTTAGTTCAGGGCTCCGTCCTGTACCTCACTGCTGCCTCCCGCAAAGGACCCCACTCTGTTTCCCTAGGGCCCTGAGAAGAGGGGCTTCCTGTCCACCAGCTTTGCAGAGGGACTCAAGTAGTGGGCGACCTGCATTAACCCCACTCCCAGGGCCTTGGCCTGCCCCTCCCCCACTCAGGGCTGACCTTCCTTCGTCTCCTGAGCCTCCCCAGCTCAGCAGAACATCGATTGTGTGATGTGTTGGTTAAGATATGGCATTTGGGGGTGTAATTATTTCAAAGGCAATTAGGTACTCGATATTTCTTATTCTGCCTGCCAGTAGGAATTAATAGAAAACCTTTCAATCAGGAACAACTGCAAAACAATTTCTGGCCCCGAAGATAATCGATATCACATGACAGAGCTTCTTCCATCTTCAGGAGGCTGTTCATTTCTGGTAGCTTCACAGCCAGCGGCAGCTCTCTGTTTCCACCTGCATCAGAAACCCCTGCCTGCACACGGTCACGTTTCCCTACACTTGCCAAGACTTTCCCTGCCACCTTTCAAATGACAAGGAGATCCGTCTGGCTTTTTTTCATCGTCTGTCTGCATGCCACATGCCAGGGTGCTTGCTGGGGTTGTCCCAGGACACCCTGCCCAGGGCGATGGTGACTGCTGTCATGTTATTAGGAACACAGGTTGCTGCCTTGCCCTGGGCCCTGCATCCAGATTTTCTGGGGTCTGTGGTGGGAACATGAGACCCATCCCCATGTCACTGGGTGGCAGGTCCTAGCAGCCACCCCCAGAGCCCTTGGGCCTGGCATCCTCCCCAGAGCACCTCTGGGACAGTTGGTGGCACCTCCCCTCCCGTCTGACGTGCAGGTCTAGTCCCAGCCTAGCCTCTGCCTCTGTTTCCCTGCTGTCACAAACGCTGGTGTGCTGCCTGCTCTTCAAGGTCCCTAACCTCCGGTCCAGCCCTTGCTAGGCCCCTCCCGAGGGTGGAGGCTGTGTGTTGGGGGTGGGGCACGTGCCACAAAGGTTTATTGTTGGACCCTGTTCTTTCTACCCCCTCCCCTTATTTTTCTGTGTCCACACCATGTTCTGCTCTGAAATCTGCAGGAATTATGAGGGGGACTCTCTAACAATGACAATGGATGGAAAGGGAAGATTTTTTATGTGCCAATAGGGATGGCAGCTCTCAGGCCTCCATTTATGCACAACTGGGTAAGGGAAACTACAGGGCAATCAGGTCATATGGAAATGCAGAGAATGTTCTAGAACAAAGGCATCTTTTGCATTGGCTTCTTGGATATGGCTTCACCAATGATAAGAGCGTGACTGTCCCATACCTTGGATTCATCTGTAATTGCAGCCGCCTGGGCTGCTGTCTTGGACATGCCCTGGGCAGATTGAAAGCATGCAGAAAAATGCCCATACAGACGTTTCTCCTGGAGGGAGGAGAGGGGCCCAGGAGTCCCAGGGGCCTGAGCGGGGGGTAAACAACAAGGACATCTCTGCGGCCAGCTGGACTCGAGGGCATGGAGAAACCAAGCAGGCTGGGTGCATCCACCCGAGCACGCCCGTGTCTGCTTTGTGATAACGTGGACTCGGGAGGGGAGAAGCTTAGGAAACATCTGCAAAATGAGCTATTTACGCAGAACCCAACGGTGTTCCGGTGAATCCACGGCAGAGAGCACCGTTGCAGGAGGCTAAAAACCACAGTGAGGAAACGTTCATTTCTAATTATAGGCCAGCGTGTCTGTAGAGCCGCTGCCCTTCCCCTCTGGTCCCCTTGTTTCCCTGACCCCTCCTTAGTTCTCAGCTTTCAAATCCTTTAAAGAGCCAGGCCCCTCCCCCCGCAACCCTTACCACATAGAGCTCTCCCCACGTAACAGTTGGGGAAACTGAGGTGCAGAGAAGAAAAGTGACAGCTTCAGGTCGCCCAGTCAGGAAACGGCAAGGCCACGGTACAAGGCCACGTGTGTCTCCCCCAGCGGGACTCCCAAGAGGTTTTCAGTTAGCTGCATGTGTGTCTCCAGAGCGCCCCAAGCATCCAGGGGTCCATTTACGGAACATGAAGGACCATTGAGGGTGTGTCAGGCGGCCGCCTCAGGCCTCCTGGCCCATCTGAGCAGCAAACACGAGACCAAATGCCTGGATTTTGTGATCCGTCCTATTCTCCAAGGTCCCCACGGTGGCACTTCCTGAGTTTCCGGCCCGAGATTTCCCCTTTGTTTACTGGGAAAGGGAACATGGAGGTGAGGGCTGCGATTACGTGGTTGTGTTTTCAATTAAATACTCTCTGCAGTGACCACGTGTTAACACGTCAGGGGTAGCGCTATCTCTGGGGGCGGAGAGGTGACAGGCACTGTGCCTCTGGTTGCTGTGGGAATGACAGGGACAGCCCCACTGTGCAGGCTTCGGATGTCCTTCTAGGCTGTGGCCCAGTCTCAGTGGCTGAAGGGACAGGCTGTTCCATGCATGGCTTCTGCGCCTGGTGAAGCTTCTCTGCAGGGGCAGGCGGGGCCGGCGTGGAAGCCCCCCTTTGAAGAGCCTGTCTCCAAACATGGAGATGGTGGCCTCGTGCTTTCTGACCAGGCCGTGGCTACCTGTCCACCCACCCACACATCCCCATCTACCCATTCATCCACCAGCACATTTTCCATCTGTTTCCATTGCCCCAGGATAAGGGAGACTCCTGGCGCATCAGTCTGGGATGACTTTGCTCTGAGTTATAGAAGGCCTTGACGCAGACTGGTGTAAACGGTAAGGATGCTTGTTGTCTCACAGCCCAGAAGTCCAGAGCAAGGCGAGGTCTCGATGGCATGACAAGGCTCTGGCCTCCTTTCTCCCTGATGCATTGGCTCCGCCCCAAACTGCACATGGGCTTTGTCCTCAGGCTGGAGATGAGATGGCTGCAGGCTCTCTGGGCACCAGGGCCACGGACGTGCTGCTGTCCCAAGGAAGAAGAGGGGCCTTCTCTTTCCTTGTCTCTTTCCATGGACTTTGTGGGTTTTCACATCCCTAGGAGAAGCCATGAGCCAAACACGCAGAGTGAATTCTGAACAGATACTTCTCCAAAGAGGACACGCAGATGGCCAATAAACATATGAAAAGATGCTCAATGTCACTAATCATCAGAGACATGCAAATTAAAACCACAGTGAGATATTATCTCACACCTGTCAGAATGGCCATCATCAATAAATCAACAAACAGCAAGTGCTGGAGAGGGTGTGGAAAAAGGGGAACCCTTTGCACTGTTGGTGGGCATGCAGACTGGTGCAGCCACTATGGGAAGCTATATGGAGAAACCTCAAAAAATTAAAAATGGATCTGTCTTTCAATCCAGCAATCCCACTTCTGGGAACTTATAGGAAGAATTCCAAAACACTAATTCAAAAGAACAGAAGCACCCCTATGTTCATTGCAGCATTATTTACAATCACCAAGATATGGAAGCAGCCCAAATGCCCATCAGTAGATGAGTGGATAAAACAACTATGGGACATTTACATAATGGAATTCTACTCAGCTATAAAAGAGAAAATTTCACCCTTTGCGACAGTAGGGATGGACCTGGAGAACATTGTGCTAAGTGAAACAAGCCAACCAGAGAAAGATGAACATTGTATGATTTCATTAATATGTGGAATTTAGTGAACAAACTGAACTAACAAGCCAGAGACAGACTCATAGATGGAGAGCAGGATGACAGCTATGGGGAGAGGGTAGGGGGTGGAGGGATTGAGCAAGAAGGAAAAAGGACTCGTGGACATGGACCATAGTGTGGTGACTGCGGGGGTAGGGGTAGGGAGGGGGCATAAGGGGGATAAATGGTAATGGAAAAAAAAAAAGAGTGAATTCAAACCCACTGGCTGTCTCGCTGGGTTGCAAATCTGGCCAGGTGTGGAGGAAGACAAAGAACCACCTCTAGTCAATCCCTGGATGCAGAGCACCAACCAGCTTAGTGCAGTCCTTACCACAGACCCCTACCCAGGGGACTGGCTGCCTCTCTTCTCCCCAGAACCTGGCATCCCATGGTCGGTCAGCCACGAAAGGACAAAATCCAAACTGTCTGCTTACCTGGCAGCAGCCCGCCCTGCACCCACACCCTGTCCCAGAACTGGCCTCCCTAGGCCTTTCAAACAATCTTCCCATTTGTTACCTTGGGTCTGCTTTCCTCCTTGCCCAGGAAAGAGGACAATCAGCATAATGGGTCCCTTGTGTTGAGTGTGACACCAGAGACGCGGCTGCCAGAGCTGCCGGTGAGCCCCCTTCTGCACCCTGGCTCCCAGAGCCCGCAGCGGCTGCCTCCGGCCCACTGCAGCGTGTGTCCTTTGCCCCCCACAGCGGAGGCAGCGTGGGACTGGGGAGATCATGTGGGTTCCTTGGGGAGGACCTGGGCTCACCCTTAGGAGCTGCCTGAGCAGGGGTAATTCCCTAATGTGCCTAGACCTCAGTGCTCTCATCCAGGAAATGGGGTTAACAATCCCATACATATCTCAGAATCAGGAGAGAGAAGATACCTGGAAGTGCTCTGTACACTGGGGAGAGCTGTGCAAATTTGGTGGCAGGGGTCAAAGGCTACTTTAGGATGGGAAGGACCAAGTCTTTAAATTTCAGGGTCTGGGCAGAAGCAAGTAGTCTGGACGGAGTTTGTCACATCCTTCTTTAGTTTTTTTGAAAAGGCCCATCACAGAAGTCTGCAAATCGAGGTGAGAGGACATGTCTGGAGTCAGCTGCCCCTCAGTGAGAGGGCAAGAAGGGGATTTCTGTCATACCTTGCCACTTGCCCCTAGCACCAGTGGGCAGCCCTGCTTCTCTCCCTGAGGCTCGACTGTGTAAAGGGAAGGTCAGAAAGGAAGCACCACTCGTGTATTCATTCCACAGATTTTGTGGAGACCCCACACGCAGCACACTAAAAGCGGTGCACAGCGCTGGAAACGGGTAAGGAGGGGTCCAGCGGTGGGAAGGCATGTTGGCTGTGGGTTTGGACAGACAGCTGCCCCTTGGCACCTGGCTGGTTAAATAAGGCACATAACATCTCAGAGCCTCAATTCCCTGGTTTATAAAAAGGGGACAATCAATAGTACACATCTCGGAGGGCGATGACCAGAATTAGGTAAGATACAGTGGGTGTGTAAAGCATTTGGACATAGTCAGTAAAGATAGATGATGGTGCTGCTGCTGACAGTGATGGTGGTGATGATGGTGATGATGATGGTGAGGATTATGGAGGTGATGATAGTGATGATGGTGATGGTGGTGATGATGGTGAGGATTATGGTGGTGATGATGGTGATGGTGGTGATGATGGTGATGGTGGTGATGATGGTGAGGATTATGGAGGTGATGATGGTGATGGTGATGGTGGTGATGGTGGTGAGGATTATGGAGGTAATGATGGTGATGATGGTGA